>JAXCGZ010005114.1:0-19392 GCA_037179515.1 Halocaridina rubra
TGACTGGGTTATCACCTTGCATAAATTTTTTTTCGACTAAGTACCAATGATGCATATATATATATATATATATATATATATATATATATATATATATATATATATATATATATATATATATATATATATATATATATATGGTAGATAATTAAAAACACATTACAAATTTAGATAAAAAACCGCTTAAGTAATTCCTACCACGAAAATAATACATTGGGTTACCATCTTCTCAGCAATAATAACGAAAAAACATTATATGGAAAAGTAAATACTATATATATTGCCATGGGGGTAATATGTACGAAAATTTTAACATGAAATTGTAAATCAAGAAAAATTACATAGCAGAAACTACCAGTGTTTATTACAAAGAAATCTATTTAACACGCTTGACTTGGTTAAAAATAAAGAAAAACTTTGACAATAAGTCAAATATGACAATATGACAACATTTTTGTTCTCTCTCTTTCATATATAATATATATATATATATATATATATATATATATATATATATATATATATATATATATATATATATATATATATATATATATATATATATATATGGAAGAATACCTATATATTTCTTTGAAAAGAGCCTCCTACTACAACTACAACTACTATTAATATTGATAATAATAATGATATCAGCAACAACGATAATAACAATAACAATAATAATAATAATAATAATAATAATAATAATAATAATTAGTATATATACAGCCCACAATTAAGTAAATACTCTCCATACGGCAATCTTATATGGCCCAAGTTTTTATGAAGATGCTGCAGGCATAAATCACATTCGAGTGAAATCTTTAAATTTTCATGCAGCCCCTTTTCGTACAAAGTTTTATAACTGCCAAACTTCTACTAACAGATTTTTTTTTTTTTTTTTCATACGTTTCACTCTCCAGATTTGTACAAATGATAATGAGGCTGTTTGATCTTTAACCCGGATTCGTAAAAACATCCCAAAACAACGCTCTCTACCATTACAAATCGTGAGCCTCTCCATCAAGGAACTGAAATGAACATATACCTTTCACGTAAATACTTTGTGGGTCTGAGAGAGTGGATGGCGTCACACAGTGACTTCTACTGTAACCTCAACTAACCTAGGGTAAACGCATATCTAAAAGTAAGCAATATTGTACTATAGTTTTGTATATACTGTACTGTAGTGCACTTTCATAATTTTATATTTAGTTTGCACAAGTAAAGGTTTACAGTACTGTATACATGTAGCATAGTTATACTATTTTTGTATCTTACAATAAGAACTTGGATAATTTTACTATAGGTTATGTATTGAATGTTCTTTTGCCGCTCCAGACTCACCTGCCCCAATCTCCTCAGCACCTGCCTCTCAAGCTGCCTCCTTATAAACTCCCTCCCTTTGCAGGCCAACCACATGACTAAAAGTAGGCACTATTGTACTGTGCAGCTTTGTATACATACTGTACTTTAGTGTACTTTAATATTTTTGTTTAAGTTACACTGTATAAATGTAGCATAGGTTTACTATTATTATATCTTACAATAAGAACTTATATTATTTTTCTAGAGGTTATGTACTAAATGTTCTTTTGCCTCTCCACACTCACCTGCCCCAGTCTCCTCAGCACCTGCCCTCTAGCTTCCTCCATATAAGCCTGTCTCTTCCTCCCTATGCAAGCAACCATACAAGTAAAGGTAAGCAATACTGTACTGTAAAGCTTTGTATACAAACTGTACTGTAGTGTACTTTAATATTTCTATGTTTAAGTTACACAAGTAAAGGTATAAAAGACTGTATACATGTAGTGTAGCTTTACTATTTTTATATCTTACAATAAGAACTTAATAATTTTTTATAGATTATATACTGACTGTTCTTTTGCTTTTCCAGACTCGCATGAACCAGTCTCCTCAGCACCTGATTCTCCAGCTTCCTCCTTATAAGCCTGTCTCTTCCTCCCTATGTATGTCAACCACACAAGTAAAAGTTGGCAATATTGTACTGTACAATTTTGTATACATACAGTACTGTAGTGTACTTTAATAGTTTTATGTGTAGGTTACACAAGTAAAGATTTACAATACTGTATACATGTAGTGTAATTTTATCTAGCAATAAGAGCTTAGATAATCTTTCGATAGATTGTGTACTGAATGTTCTTTTGCCTCTCCACAGTCACCTGTCCAAGTCTCCTCAGCATCTGCCTTTCCAGCATCCTCCTTATAAGCCTGTCTCTCCCTCCCTTTGCAAGCCAACCACAAGAGTAAAAGTAAGCAATAGTGTACTGTACAATTTTGTATACATACTGTACTGTAGTATACTTTAATATTTTTATGCTTAGGTTGCAAAAGTAAAGGTTTACAATACTGTATACATGTAGTGTAGTATTACTATTTTCATATCTTACAATAAGAACTTAGATTATTTTTTATAGACTATATACTGAATGTTCTTTTGCCTCTCCAGACTCACCTATCCCAATCTCCTCAGCATCTGCCTCTCCAGTTTCCTCCTTATAAGCCTTTTTCTCCCTCTCTATGCAAGCAAACCACACAAGCAGAGGTACCATAATCAAAATTGTACTGTACAGTTTTGTACACTGTACTGAATGTACTTTAATATTTTTATGCTTAGGATACACAAGTAAAGGTTTACAATACTGTATACATGTAGTGTAAGTTTTACTATATCTTAAAATGAAAACTAAGAATATTTTTCTATAGACTCTATACTCCATGTTCTCTTCCCTCTACCAGCCTCATCTACCTCAGTTTCCTCAGACCTAGGTTCGAATTAAAGGTGTGTTCTGACTTAAGTCAAAATCCACTTTAAGTAAGCAGTCAAGAATGGAACCCTGACGTAAAGTGGGGACCCCCTTTATAACTGCCTGATGATGAGGGCTTGTAGCATTCGAAAGCTTGCATACCTGGTCTTCGAGGAACTTATGTTGAAGATACTTCTGGAAAAGAATATTTGCCTCGATGGGAGATGCTTTTCTCTTTACCTTCTTCAACCCAGATATCTAAAGCATAGTGTGCCATCAAGACTTGTGTAAATTTTGCAGTCATATCTGACATCCCTTCCTTACAACATATCTACAGAGATTCCCTTTCTTCACATTACATTACTGGATTCCACAGATGAACACCAAGGAACTTTAAGACTTAAATACTGGTTGTTGAGGACTTATATCTGGAAAAATATTTTTTTTCATCAGTGGAAGCGGAGCTTCCCAAACATCGTCATTTTCAAGAACAGTTCTTTTCATCAGTGTTTATTTAACTGCCTGATGATGAAGGCTTGTAGCCTTCGAAAGCTTGCATACCAGGTCTTCGAGGAACTTATGTTGAAGATACTTCTATATGCACATTGAAAATATTAAAGCAAAAAGTAATCAGGAATTTTCAGAACTAAAGTGAAACAATTGCAAAGTATACAGTGTGACTTTCAAGTGCACATTGTGACAGCATAGAGGGAGAGTGAGCGAAGAGAATGTTGGTACGCCACGTGCAAATTAATCTGTTATACTAGGACTAACGCCTAATGTCCTAACGCATGTTGCCTGAAGGAGTTCAATTTACAGTCACATGAAGCCTAAAGAAAGTGGAGACACATGCTTATGGTTTCAAAGTCTCAGTGGTGTTGCTGGAGCTGACATGGAGCAATACACTGATATGGATGGCTCAAGAATTAAAGATTACTCTTTAATGCTTTGGAAGGAAATTTGCTGGACGCAAGAAAGTGCTTTTTAAGTGTACATATAGTTGATGATTGGATTTCGCTAAACTAAACAACTTGAGCCACTATATGCAATCATAGCTTTAAGACATTCTCAGAAGTGCCGCATATTGTAATTTTCGTGTAATGTACCGAGTTATTTTGCATAAGAAACAATGATAATGGGCAGAGATACATTCCACAACCGTACATGTATATACTATACCAAAGACATAAGATAAATAAAACATATTTTATAAGTACATAACAAAGCAGAAAGACCTGTAGTTATTTATATTAACATGCAAATAGTGTACAGCATAAAAGATATACAGATTTACTGTACAGTAAACAAATTAATGTACTCTATTATGCGCTAGGCAACAGGCATACACTGGGACGTGCATGGTGGCAGTGAGCACGAGGATGCAAACGTTTTGCTGCCTCCGTATCAGCTGATGCACCCTCGCACGCTATTTCCCTGATGATACTATATTGCAAGTTTGTTTGCTAATTTTTCTTAAAGCTTTTTTCCATTCTCTCCATAATATCCAATCGCATTAAGCGGTAGAAGAGGAGGAAGATGCGGAAGAACGAACCTCTATCTGCAAACGTATTACTGCCTCCGTATCAGCTGATGCACACTCGCACACTATTTCCCTGACGATGTTATATCGCAAATTTGTTTGCTGTTTGTTCTTAATGCTCATCCACGTACCGTACTTAGCATTTTTTCCATTCTCTCCATAACATCCAATTGCATTAAGCGGTAGAAGAGGAGGATGATGTGGGAGAACGAACCTCTATCAGCAAACGTTTTGCCGCTTCCATATCAGCTGATGCACCCTTGTACGCTATTTCTCTGACGATATTATATCGCAAGTTTGTTTGCTGTTTGTTCTTAATGCTTTTTTTCCATTCTCTTCATAATATCCGATCACATTAAGCGGTAGAAGAGGAGGAGGATGTGGGAGAACGAACCTCTATCTGCAAACGTTTTGCCGCCTCCGTATCAGTTGATGCACCTTTGCACGCTATTTCCCTGACAATATTATATTGCAAGTTTGTTTGCTGTATGTTCTTAATGCTTTTTTTCAATTCTCTTCATAATATCCAATCGCATAAAGTGGTAGAAGAGGAGGAGGATGCGGGAGAGCGAACCTCTATCTGCAAACATATTACTGCCTCCGTAGCAGCTGATGCACTCTCGCACGCTATTTCCCTGACGATGTTATATCACAAGTTTGTTTGCTGTTTGTTCTTAATACTCATCCACGTACTGTACTTAGCATATTTTCCATTCTCTCCATAATATCCGATTGCATTAAGCGGTAGAAGAGGAGGATGATGTGGGAGAACAAACCTCTATCTGCAAACGTTTTGCCGCTTCCATATCAGCTGATGCACCCTTGTACGCTATTTCCCTGACGATATTATATCGCAAGTTTGTTTGCCGTTTGTTCTTAATGCTTTTTTCCCATTCTCTTCATAATATCCGATCACATTAAGCAGTAGAAGAGGAGAAAGTTGTGGGAGAACGAACCTCTATCTGCAAACGTTTTGCCGCCTCCGTATCAGCTGATGCACCTTTGCACGCTATTTCCCTGACAATATTATATTGCAAGTTTGTTTGCTGTATGTTCTTAATGCTTTTTTTCAATTCTCTTCATAATATCCGATCGCATTAAGTGGTAGAAGAGGAGGAGGATGCGAGAGAACGAACCTCTATCTGCAAACGTTTTGCTGCCTCCGTATCAGATGATGCACCCTCGCACACTATTTCCCTGAAGATATTATATCGCAAGTTTGTTTGCAGATTGTTTTTAAAGCTTTTTTTCCATTCTCTTCATAATATCCAATCGCATTAAGAAGTAGAAGAGGAGGAGCATGGCAGAAAAGTGCCTCCAAGGCAGTCAATTATTTACTAAAATGAATTTTTTATTTTTTTTTTGCATGGGTGTTATTCACGTATTTCGTATTTTTTTACTATTATTTATATGGGCGTTATTCCAATTTCGCGGATTATAAACACACGTAAAAAGCGAACTAGGTGTATACAGTAGTGGTAGAAGTATCTTCAACTTAACAACGGCCATGGCCAATAGTATCACATCTTGCTTAAAGAAATACTTTTGTATTTAGAAATTATTGACAGTGCTCACTAAGAAATGCGAATCAAAACCTATGATGATAATAATTGCAAAGTTATCTAATATACAACTAAAGATACTATGCTGCACCAAGATAAAGGTCTATAAATCAGGAGCTTCACTGTAAAGTCATTCATGTCAATTCATCATATAGGAAAGTATGCAAAAACCTGCTCTTTGACTACATTATAAAATTTTGCTGCAGATTACCGAATATCATCACCTCAACAGAGCTCTAAACATTTTTTCACGTATTGAATGCTATCCTCTGTGCCAAGAATTGCTGCACAAGTTGGAATTGTAATTACATTACTCAAAGAAAACACAAAAAGAGGAGAAGTAGAGAAGAAAGAAAAAAAAAGAAAAAACGGGATGATGAGGAAAATGCCTACTTGATGAGCATTTACAAAACAATTGCAACACTTACCAAATGATACACTGGCAGCCACAACTGAGGCAAGCCCCTGGCACTTGTCCTTGCTGTAATAATAATAATAATAATAATAATAATAATAATAATAATTATAATTTCTTAAATTCGCATGGACAAAAATATACACAGTACTTATATCTTTGTAAATATATTTAATTGAAATTTGTTCAGAAATTAATCTCTGCTGTCATATTTTAAGGTTATCATTTGGCCCTAACTGTGAGTCAATTTCATACCATCTGGGCAAGAATTTTTTTTACCTTCAGCCATATTTTTCTATTTTTAGAAAGTACTGTACTTACAAGTAGCATATTTCAAGTTTGAAGAAAAACATATCACATGAGGACACAATCACTAGCATACTGTTTGGAGTTAACTTCCCTTCCATTAGAGAGAAAATACAACCACTTAACTTCTCTTTACACGCCAAAACTAAAACACCTTGAAATACGCAACAAAAACCAGGTTTGCAACTTTTGAGTAAGAAAAGCAACTCCATAAAATACAAAAATGGTAAGCCCAACATAAGTGTAACTCATATAAAATACCAATGATAAAACACTCATCGAGTCAGGGAACAGACTTTCAACATGACAGTGAACAAATGGACTAGTGACATGCTACTCAACAAATTTTCTTAGGAAATGAAGCTCATTAAAAGCTTAACCTCATAAAACTTATTACTGTTCTACCATATCTTAATCATATTGGGCATGGATTAATGTTACCAGTTTTGAACAAAACTACACTTTATATGTATAGCGAATATTTTATGCGCCATCATTACAATTACTCTTAGTACCAGATGAAACACCAAGGCAAATTATCGCTGACAAGGATATAAGAGAACTCACTTAACAGAAGTAAGTTTACAACTTCCTTTGGAGAAAAGAAGCTTTTAATGACTACAGTATTCAGTACTAAGTAGTACAGCATACAAATATTTGGTTTGTATGTGACTCAATGTGTGGTTACTATTCACATACCAAAGCAGTGCACTATGGAGACTGTCCTGTCCTCTTCCAAGGTATCACACCCAAGTGAAGATCATTATGAAGGAATGCACAGATAAGTCCCTAGTGCGAGTGAGCAGACTAGGAAATGGTGAGGGCGACTAAATACTGTACTATTATGTCTCCTTACACATTTTAACCCATGTGTCATATTAATTAATCTTGGCATGGAAAAGAATGTCACACCTGAAAAAACATTAAAGATTAATTTCAAAAAGTACTGATCTAATCTGATCTATTAAACTATTATTCTCAAGTCTTACTAACTATGCTTAATATCAGAGTACAGTACAGTATGTTGGTAGAAATTATTCCATTTGAGGTCTCAAATATTTACAAGCCAAATATTCATGGATAAATGAACTTTTAATCAATAATAATTCCTTAACAATACGAAAAAACCTTGAGTAAATTTAATATATTAAGGCCTATTAAAAATTATCAAAAGACTTAAAAATACGAGCCAACTGATTTACAGTCTTTATTGCATTATGTTAAATAATACCACAGTAGATACCAGTAACAAAATACAGGATTTATGTTTTGGCATGCTATTAGCAAACAAATCTCTGTCATTGCACACATAGTACTAATTGAATATTAATAACTTCACACAAGGTGTTTGGTTTGTAATACTCCATATTCATTATCAATGATAATACTGCATGCAGAAGTTAAATTTGGTATTGAACAATGACTTCAGAACTGAAACTAATCTTATGTTTCTATGTTCATGAAAAATATACTTATATACTTACGTCCCTTCAACTATATGCAAATTGGAAATATCAATGAAAAAAGTAATCATGAAGTCTCAGAACTGAGGTAAAACAGTAACGAATACTGCGCAGTATGACACAGTAGTTATCCCGATATTCATGAAAAATATACTTACGTTTCTTCAACTATGTGAAAATTGAAAATATCTAAGAAAGAAGTAATCCTGAATGTTCAAAACTCTTAGTCAAACAATTACGTGGTGCACAGTCTGACTTTCGAGTGCACACTGTGGTTTGAGACAGACTGTCAGACAGTCTAGCAGGCGAGTGATTAGAATGTTGGAACGCCACGTGCGAATTGATCAGTGTTCCACCATAATTAACACATGTTGCCATTATATCAGTTTTAAATTGTGCCACATTTTGGTTACCTTCACTTAAAATATCAACTAAGAAATTAAGTGCTGAGGACATTGATGAAAAGCCCAAGAAGGCTAGAGCAGTGTTAAGTGTACAGCAAAAACCTGAATTTATGGACTACTTAAAAATGACGTCTACTCCGAAGTGGTGCAAAACTGGGGGTAAACTATGTCTAGCATTCACTGTTCCGGTTGTACGTCACGGACTCCCTTTTCTACCAAGGGCTAGGACGTTTGCCTTCTTGCCGAAGGACTTGTTTTGGCAGATGTAATCGTTATCCTGATTGCATGCCCTTGCAAACCTCAGACCGTGACTCAGTCGCAAAAGGAAAACAGAATTTTGTGATGGTGCTTGTATTTTGTCAGTAATATTGAACGGTGGTTTTCAAAGTTTAACACTGTGAAAATTGAGAAAGCTAACCAAGTGACCAGAAAACATTGCATGTTGATGGTTATATCGTGTGAAAAACGCCTAAGCATTATGAATATTCAGTGGAGGGTTTTATACATGGATGGGTAAAGAAGCTATATGAACATTTTCTGTGTGGGGAGGTTGTTTGCACAACGGAAAGGAAGGAGATTAGCGTTATCAGTGGCTAATTGCATAATTTTATCATGTGCTCTCACATGAAATATCAGAAAATCATGAAAGCAGCAGCGTGATTTAGGTAAGAATTAATATAATTTTAGTAATAGGGAATTATGTAATGACGCATATAGTTTTCTAAAAGGTGATTTCTGTAAAGTTATAATTATAGCTATAGCCTAATCAGCAATTGAATGTTTTATAGTTCTTTAACATTTATTATTGTAATTATGCCCATTATATTTTTACATTTATTTTACTGTGTAATATTTAGTTTATGATACTGTACGCCAAAGTAACCACACTCATGAAAACGTTTCATTATGATATATGTATTTTTAGATAGTGACTTAGTAAACCTGTTCACATGTATATTTCACATTTCTGTAACATGTATTATTGTTCTGTTACATTCATTATGTGTTGACATTCATTTTACAGATCAACATGATAGTTTATTCATTATATATGATTTTAAATCTCAGTCTCCCCTTCATCATTACCTCGTATATCTATGAAACTTCAGTAAAATGCCTTAAGGTATCATTTCTCACTCAATCTTGCCATCTAACTCTTATTATTCATATTAAATCTGTTTTTTTACTTTCCCAAATCGATAAAACCTTCTTGATATAATTCCATTGTCATACCATGATTCACGTTTATACAAAAGTACCTTCTTAATGCCAGAGTGACTGTACCTGAAGGTATTGAATAAGTTACCTGGGGAGGAAGTCGAAACCAGGACATTGTCGAGTGCCAACCTTGATCTCTTAGCTCCTATGTCTATTTTTCAGTTTCATATTAAATAATAATACAAGATCTCGGAAGAGTAGACCAATCCTTGTTCTTTGTTTAATATAATAGCGGTCTGCTTATTTCATTTTAGAATGCATAGATATGAAGACCTTAAAATTATGAATAATTATTGGACAGAAAAGAATAGAGAGAAATTAAGATATCTCTCCAGTATGCACTTTTTTCCCCATGTATAATTTACAGTGTTAAATATTATATATGTTGGAATCCAAATTGGCATTTCTTTATGTTTCATACATACATATACCTTGGCTGTTTCCCCTTAGGATCATGACAGTATATTACTCCTTGATGCTGAAAGCAAATACAGTTGTTTTCGTACATATTAGAGTAAGATAATATTGCTGGAAGTAATTAAGCTTAAGAATCGATCAATTGTTAATTAAAATTGGTCCCTAATCTTCCAGATATCACTCCATTATTTATCAAACACCTCAGACTTAATGTGTTCCATCTTGCCTGGATTGAATAGGCTGGCATTCGGAGTGAGATGAAAATAGTGACTATCTCACGAGTGATAACATTCAAAGTAATTCCTAATGATATCGTTTTAATTGTAATTATATCGTCTATGAGAGTGGCCATACTGATTAAATGGGGCATCATATAATGGCAGTAGATAATGTCGCTATATTCTAGCAGACCACCCTTATTCTTCCACGATTCCCACACATTACCGACTACGTCTCCATTAACCAATGATATTAGGAGCTTGATAAGCAGCTTCTAATGGCCTAGTAAAGGAGAAATGCTCCTGAAGTTAATGGAATGAGAGGGTTCGTATACTTATAAAACCCCATTTGTCGAAGTCTATTTAGTTGTGTTTTTTTTTCGAAGAGTGAATATTGTTAGATGATGGTAATAAGGGATGATAGTTATTAAAAAAAATATGGATATTTTGAATGAAAACCTTTCTTGCTTCAAGTTTTATTGGTTAAACTTGATTAGTTAGCGATGATAGGATAATGTCCATTACAATATATAGTTTCCCACATATACTTGAGATAATATAGATACTTTATAAAATTAAAAAAATATAAACGATGCCATCCAATGGCGGCTTATGCCAAAGAGTATCAGATAGCTGTTAATTGACGACGAATTAAGGGTGTTGATGACCAGTCATATGTCAATTGATTAAACACTCTTGATTTCATAATCTGTGGTTGTGATCCATACCAAAACCTGTTTTTCTTCCACCCATTTACCTGTTTGACTTGATTGGGAGCTGTCAAACAGGAGAAGCAGTGTGACAGCATGTGAATGAAGAAGCTTCGGTTCAGAAATAGAGTAAAAATGACGATAGAGAAACCATATAATAGAGACCGGCCTTTATCGAGCTTATTATATATATATATATATATATATATATATATATATATATATATATATATATATATATATATATATATATATATATATATATATATATATATATATATATATATATATATATACGAACATATTTATACTTAACAATATTCGTTATATAAAGTGATTATTATTATTATTATTATTATTATTATTATTATTATTTTTTCTAGCTCATATACTCGTGCGTAGGATTCTGTTCTTAAATTTTGCTTACCTATTACTTTTTTTTTATACACAATTGTATTATTAAATTTGATTTTACTTATGTAATAACAGCAAACTTTTCATCTTTGTATTTATTTAACGTTCTTCATAAATAACCAGTGTAAATTGGAGATGAATTTATATAATATATATAAAGTAATAAATTGTTATTCTGTGTATTGTGATATATATGCGAGTGTGTTTTTGCAGCTTGTGCTTAGGCTATAAGTTAAAATTCCAACTATATCACGCAAAGAATTGCAGGTGGGAGATTATAAGATCATTATGTCAAGATGAAGTAATTATTGCTTCTCATTATCCTTTATTAATTGGAAAAAGTTGAAGAAGCAAAACAGAATAAAAATATAATTATATAAGTCTTGACTTTGGCTTGGGGGCCGCGATAGCGCCGTGCTAAGAGAGCTTGATTTGGGATGTGACAAAGCCGTTTCGGCCCAGCGCAGGGCGTCAGAATAGGCATCCAGCCTTAACTCCCTTGCTTCAACCAGTATATGGCATAAGAAGTCTCATTTTTTCTAACGAAAGTTTCAAGTAAAGTTAAAATGGGGAATAATGATTAAAACTGTTATTGTATAGTTTTACTGATTTTGGAGATTTTACGTTTCTGTGGTTTTAAGACTGCAGGAATGACAGCAGTGGTGATTTTAAGGTTTAGTTATAATGTTATAATGTGGTTATCATATTGCTCTGCAAACGTTTGATATATTGTTAATGTGTTTATCATATTTCTTTGTTTTCTTTACAAACGTTTGATTTTTTGTTAATGTGTTTATCGTATTTCTTTGTTTTCTTTGCAAACGTTAATGTGTTTATCATATATCTTTGCAAACGTTTGATTTATTGTTAGTGTGTTTATTATATTTCTTTCCAAACGTTTGATTTTTTGTTAATGTGTTTTATCATATTTCTTTGCAAACGTTTGATTTATTGTTAATGTGCTTTATCATATATCTTTTAGCAAACGTTTGACATCGTTCTAATTGCTTTCTTCTTCCTTTACAGGCAAATTGTGAAGTTCTTTATTCCATGAAGACAGGTAAGAGTAGTACATGATGTAAAAAATATATTTCTTCGGAGTTTATACACACGCACATACGCACACACAGTATGTTAAAACAAGAGATATATATAGGTAGTTGGGGAATTCATAGCGTCTAACATAGAATTTATTGCCATAGATGTACTCTCATATGGGAAAAAACTCGCTGGGAATATTTAGAATTTTTCTGAAGAATTAGTACAAAGCATATGTATGAGTATTATTTGCTTTATATTATGTGGGTATGTGTTTGTATATGCTTGCCTTGCAAGAGATAATAATTAGTATTTTTATGTACTATTATCTTCCGTCTTCATGTAACTTACATATAGTAGAGAATTTTTTAATTTCTCTCCATGATACATTGAAATATGAGTTCCTATATTTTTCTGTTATTTATCTTTTTTTCGCCTCGTAAGAGCTTCTAAATATTATTTTGTTTTATTTGTGGAAATCTTAGGCTATGTATTGGTAAAGCATCCTATTGATATCTTTGTGTGTGTGTGTGTGTGCTTATGAGCATATCCTTTGTGGCTGATATATATATATATATATATATATATATATATATATATATATATATATATATATATATATATATATATATATATATATATATATATATATATATATATATATATATATATATATATATATATATATAAACTATAGGTCAGACTCATAAAACTTGTTAGGGAACTCCCTTTTAACCTTTATTACTATAAATATAGCGCCCATATATAGTAATTCTATGAAGGCAGACCATAAACTCATTCAGGGAAAGAACACGTTTATAGACCTCTTTAATCTCGTGGGTTCCAGCTGTATAATTTTGGAACCATAAAATTAACAGGGAGCTTTATAATTATTACTTTTTAAGGATTGCGTATATCAATTTAACATTTATGTAGCGATAAATTTTCCATTAAAAAAAGCAATAAGGGATTTCTTACCCTTGTTTATTGTCTTTCCGTTAGACCTCCCAACCGGAGCATTTCGTTAACCCCACATGGTCAAGCTTTTCAATAAAACAAAGCAAAAGCTTTTGGTTTTGGTTGGTTTGTTATTTTTACGTCGAAGGCGTAGCGTGGTTTC
Source organism: Halocaridina rubra (assembly GCA_037179515.1). NCBI lineage: Eukaryota > Metazoa > Arthropoda > Malacostraca > Decapoda > Atyidae > Halocaridina > Halocaridina rubra. The sequence goes on from JAXCGZ010005114.1 coordinate 13,597, forward strand.
CAAAATTATGTCGTGGATAATTGTAGTTTTATACCTACAATTTATTTGTTTCCTCATTTCTCATTTACACATCCGGGTATTACACTCACTGTCTATATAAACTTACTTTTATTACTGCTTAAGAACTTAGCTTACTCCTTTTAAAGCTGATAAAAGAAATAGAAAAGGAATAATTTTTCATTCTGATAAGAGATATTAGGTACCGCCATAGCTTAACCGGTGGTGTGTTTGACTCGGGAGATGAAGGACACCCATTCGAGCCCACGTTGGGGCGATAGGAAGGGCATCCAGCCCTCATTCCCTACCTTCTATCCCTCTAGGTTCACTACCAAACGGACATTATTATGAAACATAAAACGTTCAAAAACGCTGTTAAGAAAAATTCCATTTCATATTTAAAATACAGTGCTCTCTCTCTCTCTCTCTCTCTCTCTCTCTCTCTCTCTCTCTCTCTCTCTCTCTCTCTCTCTCTCTCTCTCTCATGCTGAAACTCTTGTAAGCCAGCTTATTAAGTGCAGAGTACTTCAAATGGTGATACAAGCATCAAATTTGCTAAGGCTTTTAAGTTTAAAAAGAATAGTTACCATAGCAAATTTGGAAATGGCGGCTATTTATTTAACATGACCTCCTCTGACTACATTGCGCTCAGGCTTCCGGTAATAAAAGATGGTGCATAGTCCGATTTTGTCGATATTTATTTCGATTCATAGGTTTTTGGGCATTGCATATTTTGCTTCCATTTACCATTTCTGGTACAACTGTTGTTTCAAGTTATATTTTGCTTTATTGTTCTCTTACAATTCAGTTGGTATTAGAAAATTGTTTAATTGTACTTAAATGCGTCATTTAAAAGAGCTACATTGAGCAAATATCAAGCCACTGGCTCAAACTTTAAATTGCAAGTTCTTCAAAAGAAAATGTATTATTCAAATGCATGCATCTGCTTATTATTATTTAAGATTAAAGAGATTCCTTTGGTAATATAAAATAAGTCCTCTAGTAATATTATATATGATCGCGATAACAATGTTGATAAAATTCTGTAATTTGTGAAATAAAGTAGCGTTTTTTTTTCATAATTTAAAATTAATCATTGCAAGGACAGCTGCATATCATTGTGTGAGACCGATACATTAGTATTTGCATTCTCCATAGCATGCAGTCTTGCATCCAGATTTTGTCAGTTATCTACAAAGATGCTGTGGTAGGTGGGAGTGTAGTCTCGCAGATCTGCCAAGCACTGCCTATCTGAAACCAACCCCAACTCAGGATTGGCTTTCTTGGTCATGCTTTTTCTCAGAGATGTTGTTTGAACTTACAATAAACACTCAGGCTGAAAAATACTTATCCTTCGCCTTTTGACACGGCCTTGTGGAGTGGATAATCTTTTCTGTGCTCCTCCAGTTTTGAATCACTGAACATTAGTTATCAGCATTGGTGATAAAGAACCGTGTATTGTCACAAAGTTTTTTGTATTCAGTGGTCTTCATCCATTATAGCAGGAACCACCATTAGAGAGAGAACGTTCGTTGCGTCGCATTTTGGGTACATTCAGTTCAGTGATGGTACACCCATCTTTCACTGTTAGGTTTGGAAGGTGATTTCAAGTCCGCATTTTTATCATATTGGCATTAAGGAACACTTCTGCTAATCTATTTTTAATTTCATTATTTTGATCATCTTTTAATCTGTAAAGAAATTTAAACTCATACCTATAGAAAACTGGGTAACAAACACACAGATAGACATGCAATAGGGATCTCACGAGGCACACACACATACACATACAAAATTGATCTTTTATCAGGTTATGTATAATAATAATTATTATTATAAGGAATCCATAAAAGAAGGAAAAAAAACAGCCAATTAAGAACTTGTAATACCAAATTATGAAGAAGTAATAGTTTCAAATTCTATCATAATGGTCACAATAGGCGTCATACACTTTCAATAGATCCACAAATGAAAGCTACATTCCCCAAAGCCTAGAAGTAACTGAAGATAGCTGGAATCGGAACAGTTTAGTCAAATTTTAAATCCAAATTCATAACAATGTTGTCATTGGCGGGCATCTTGGAATATGGCGGCCATTTTATATTTTCAACTGGTTATAATTTTTAATCTTGTAATAGGCCGTTAGATATACAGGGATGTAAAATTTGGTGTTTGTACCACCCACTGAAGTATTCCGGTCATATTTGTGCTGACTTGCATATAAAGCCCTTAAATCACTCGACGAGTCTGCTCCAAATACTTTAACCCATTTATGGGTAATTTAAAATGATTATTAACTCCTTGTAGCATAATTCAATTTCTTAGGCGAGCCGCACACGTACAAAACACCGAACAAACTGTATGGCATTTACGGCTTAGCATTAATGAACTATTCAGGATATAGGCTTTTGAAGATAAAATTTGTAACTAGCAATGAATCAAATGCCAGTATAATGAGGCTGTTTCATAGAGGTAATTATTGGAATAAGATGGACTATCATATAATCAAACTATCTTTTTTTTCTTCCATTTGTTTCATTGGTAATCACAAATGTTATCTTCAAAAACCTATGTCTTGAATATTTCATTAATGCCAAACCGTAATATGATTGGCAGTGACATGAATAAAACCGTTAACGAGGATAACAGAAATAATAAATATAACTTTCAGAGACTCGTCAGGACAGCTTGAATTACAATTAGCAACTGGTCTATAATGTAGTTTGTTCAGAGTTTAGTCTAGGTGCGGCTCGCTCAAGAAATGGAATTATGTTACATGTAGCCAATAATCATCTTTTATTTCCTATTAATGGGTTACAGTTTGTGGAGCATTACTCGTCGGAGCGATTTAAAGGCTATATAATGAAATAACTTTCACTCTCGAGGTTTTTATGCTGAATTATTATTATAAATAAATATTACGTAGATGTTATCCCGAGTTCAGTTGTTTCAGTTTGTATGACAGTCCCATTTACTATAAAGTATTTGTATGTTTGGAGAATTTTCCTGAATTTCGCGAGCAGTTATTAGCATTAAATATGAATAAGTTCTTAGGTTGTGTGTGTGTATATATATATATATATATATATATATATATATATATATATATATATATATATATATATATATATATATATATATATATATATATATATATATATATCGGCTGAGTCGAATAAATATATTTATTTTTTATTAATTTTTATACGTATTTATAATTATTTGCAATAAATAGCCACCTCCTTTTCCCATTTATGCTTTTATGGTTAACCTTTTTCTTAGAATATTTTTTGATGTGATTAAAATGCCGTAAGACCATCTCTATGGCCGATAAAGTCTACCCTTTACACACACTAACTCGGTGGACACGGTAGGGTAATTTTGGGGAGTAACAAGAGATCTTGCCTGATTGTGAAGCAATTATCTACAGGTATGAAAAAGATCCTCTTTTTGGCATCTATAAAATGTTATGGTTTACTTTAGCACTTGTTTTGGCCTCGATACCTACATAGTATCTCTCTCTCTCTCTCTCTCTCTCTCTCTCTCTCTCTCTCTCTCTCTCTCTCTCTCACACACACACACACACACGCACACAAATATGTAAAAAAAAATACAATGTCATCGTAACTAACTAGCAGCTCTGTAATGACGATAATGTACTCTTTTAACTACCATTAGCATGGTGTACCCATACGATATTTGGGACATAACATGGTAGAAATAACACTATTATTCTTCATGCTGTGCTCTATTATGAATTCATTTTAAAGTTTAGAAAATACAAAATTGCTGTTATTATCGTATTGGGAGATTTTTTTTTATTAATATTCCATGTGACTAATAGTCTGAGGACTCTAGTTAGGACTTCTTTGGTATTTCGTATATCATTTTTAACCCAGAATACTTGAGGATAAGGAAAGGCTAGTGGTGTCCTTTTAGTGGTAGCCTTGTGAACGCAAGAGACCAAGTGAATTCAATGATAAATGTGTAATGTTAATGGATAAAACGCATCATTACAGTAAGGAATGTTAGTCCTGGACATTACATATACACTAATAAGTGATAGTTTTTGTATTCATAAGTTTCTATGGCTATTACGTGGTTGTTACCTTTTAAATCTATGCCAGTATACCTGTAGAGGAACTGTGATAAGGCACGCAAGCCTATTGTTTCCTACTTTTATAGAGTTTTTTATGCAAGGCATCGTGTCGTTGATTTTGGTATTTCATCTTATACAGTATCCTGTATTCTATACATATAATACACACTGTTTTTATATTGTTGATATATATATATATATATATATATATATATATATATATATATATATATATATATATATATATATATATATATATATATATATATATATAGTCTAGTATGTTTCCATTATATTTATCATATTGGACAAATATATTTCTGCTGCAGGTATTATTGTTGTTAGATCCATTATTATCTATTTTCTTTGTGCTAAATTTTCTAGATGATTAGTTATAGATAATATCCAACTCATAATCCTCGCTTAGCGGGCACTTGAAATAATTAGCAAATATTTTATTCGTATGAAATTTCTTTTTTTCTGTATTTGTATATTGAGTTTTCCTTGTGTTTAATGTTGTACATACATGCTTCTATATACTTTGGAATGCCTAACATACTCACTGTTCAACAATCAGAAATAATTAGAATTAAGATTGGGTATGTGTGATTATACATACCCAATAATTATTGATTCCTAGACAAACAAGCACAATGACCTTGAAGCTCTTCGACTATTTCTGTTTGGACTGTTTTATTATGGATATGACATATAGAAACTTTGACTTCATCACCTTTTTTTTAATAATGACTCATCTTTCCTCATCTTTTGTAACCCTAACATTTGAAACTATTAACATAATTTTTTTTTTTTTTATGAATGGATATATATGCATCCAACAGTCAATAAATTTATCGAAGACACCTCTTTGGAAGTGACTGAATCATATAATGCTAATACTGAGAGAAATTGGGTTTTACAGCTCTTAACTAGAGGAGAAAATATACTTAATGCTCTTTGCAAAAGTATCTATGTAATTGATGGAGGTTCTTCGCTACGGTTGAGGTCTTTTGGGTATACAATGGCTACGGAAATGGGCGTATTCGTCTATGTTTGCATTTTTGGGAGTGTCTCTGGGGATAAATAATAGTTTTACATTAGTTGCTGTCAGCAAGTTTTATTTTTAAGTATTATCAAGTACATCCAGAATGTTATCACTTCACTCTATATTAAGTCTCTCTCTCTCTCTCTCTCTCTCTCTCTCTCTCTCTCTCTCTCTCTCTCTCTCTCTCTCTCTCTCTCTCTCTTCTCTCTCTCTCTCTCTCTCTCTCTCTCTCTCTCTCTCTCTCCCCCCTGTTCTAATATATATATATATATATATATATATATATATATATATATATATATATATATATATATATATATATATATATATATATATATATATATATGAAGGGGGTGCAAAAATCTTATTGCGTAATACTTGGAAAAATATGGGAAATCAATAAAAATGATCTTTATATATATATATATATATATATATATATATATATATATATATATATATATATATATATATATATATATATTTTATTTATTTAATTTTATTTTTTTATTTTTTTTTGGGTGACACCAGGACGGGCAAAAAAAAAAAAAAAATCTACTCCCATTGGGTCTGGGCACGAAGAAAACATAGAGAGAAACTACTATATATATATATATATATATATATATATATATATATATATATATATATATAT
>JAXCGZ010005115.1:0-15000 GCA_037179515.1 Halocaridina rubra
TTCTGTACGGGGACGGGGATGAGGAGGGTGATGTATGACTCGTGCTTCATTCAACATTTTTTCCAGAGATGCGTCAAATTCTTCTGTATCTTGCATTTTTTTAAGCACGAGATTTACTGGCATATAACTTTTTGTCTCTTCACGGTATTTAGACATGGTATCATCCTAGGATGCCACCAATGTCGAATACTTGAATATCTTAACAGGAGCCGTATTGCTATGTTCCAGCAGTATGCTACCAGTGTCGTGTAGATATTTTCTACACTAACAGGCCAGAGCTACAGCGTGCGAGGTGATGATAGATATGCCAAGATATTTAACACTTAATCTATTTAGAGGCTACGTGATACCTCTATACCTCAATGCCCCCATCCCCTTAACGTAAATGTTAAGTCTATATAAACGACCACACGACTCTGACTCTCTCTGACTGCTCGACTGCTTCTCCCTCCTACTCGGTCATGGGTTGACTCTTTTGTATCCTCAATATGGCAGGGCGTGGTATTTTTGATCACACCTCCACCTATAAGCTTCCAGAGAAGTGGTACAACTAATCACCTATAGTGTGAGGGGCGTGCCTAAAGGAACCCAGTTTGGTACAAAGAACACTGTAGAAAATGTGAGATGCTAATGGAACGAGTTACAATCATGTCATCGCTTTGATAACACTTATTACGTCTATTGATCATGGAGATCGGAATGTGATATGCTTATGGAGTGAGGTATAAACACTTAATACAAAGATGAAAGGGCCCTTGTCTAACTTACCCACACAGTACACCATATGGGTGGGAGCTAATATTGCGTCACACATGTGCAGGAATGTTTGCAGTAAAATTGTTGCCTCTTCAGCATCATCAATTTCATTATTTTTATTTTTTATCAGTTTGATGTAAATGCCATTTTTCAGTAGGGCAGAGCAAATGATCAAAATCTTGCTAAGAAGTACAGAAATTTGACCATTATCAAATATTTTGAATATGAAGTCAAAGACAGGAAACCAACATTCCCTCAAAAACTACTACTTAAAAAAATAAGTCATAAAAGCTTGCTTTTTTTTTTAGATATAGCTCAGCTAGTATTTTACAAAGGAAATGTACTTATTTAATTTTAAAGCATAAAAAAGCCTGAAAGTTACTGCGTGCGACGTGCCACATTGGTGTGAAAACGGCCTTTGTGATAATGATCTATGAAAAAGCAAGAGAACTTCTTTAACAGTGTGAAGACAGAGGGTTTGCATAAATGGAGAGAAATCAGAGTGGGGCTCGGTTACTAGCGAGGTACCACAAGGCTCGGTACTGGGTCCCCTATTATTCATCGTATATCTAAATGATCTGGATTCGGATATCAGTAGTAACCTAAGTAAATTCGCAGACGACACTAAAATAGGTAGAACTATAAATGGAAAAGAAGACATTCATGCTTTACAGGAAGATCTAAATAGATTATCTGAATGGTCGGACAAATGGCAAATGGAATTTAATGTTGAAAAATGTAAAGTAGTTAAAATGGGTACTATAAAAGACAATACTAGTTATAAGCTAAATAACCATGAAATCATGAGTTCTCAGTGTGAAAGGGATTTGGGAGTTCTTATGAGTAGTAGTCTTAAGCCAAGAGAGCAATGCACAGCAGTCAGAAATAAAGCAAACAGAATATTAGGATTTATCTCAAGAAGCGTTAGCAATAGGACGGAAAAGGTTATTTTGCAGCTCTATCTTGCATTAGTTAGGCCCCATTTAGATTATGCTATGCAATTCTGGTCACCCTATTATAGAATGGAAATTGAATCCTTGGAGAGAGTGCAGCGAAGAATGACCATATGAGGACAGATTAAAAAAACTTAATCTACATTCTCTAGAGAGGCGAAGAGTTAGGGGGGATATGATTGAAGTGTATAAATGGTTTAAAGGGATTAACAAGGGAGATATTAATAAAGTTTAAAAAATTCATGATCAAACCAGAACTCGTAATAATGGATTTAAGCTTGATAAATTTAGGTTCAGAAGGGAAATTGGTAAAAATTGGTTTGGTAATAGAGTAGCAGATGCATAGAACAAGCTTCCTAGTATGATAGTAAATGCCAATGCCTTAGACACCTTCAAATGTAGATTAGATAGACATATGACAGAAGTAGGGTGGGTATGAATAGGTTAGTGCATATTAGAAAAATCATAAAAAGAAAAATAGAATAAATAAGTAGAGTAGAATAGAATAGGTTAGACATGCTGAAAATACAATTCAAAAATGGAGCTGCCTCGTGTGTGCCAGTAGGCATGTTGCAGTGTCCTCTATTCTTATGTTCTTATGTTCTTATATCCCTTCACGGCAAGATCCAAACAGACATCAGATTACACAATGACGCCAGCATTAGTTTCGAACCTAATAAAATTAAACCCATTTAGTAAAATCTGGTTGAATAATTTTGTGTAAGCACTAACATAAGCACAAACACACACAAACACTCAGGGAGGGGGCTAGCCCCGAGGCGCCCTCCGGGAGAGGGCTAGCCCCGATGCGCCCTCCGGGAGTTGGCCAGCCCCGAGGCACCCTCTGGGAGGGGGCTAGCTCCGAGGCGCCCTCCGGGAGGGGGCTAGCCGCCAGGCGCCCTCTGGGAGGGGGCTAGCCCCCAGGCGCCCTCCGGGAGGGGGCTAGCCCCCAGGTGCCCTCCGGGAGGGGGCTAGCCCCCAAGCGCCCTCCGGGAGGGGGCTAGCCCCCAGGCGCCCTCCGGGAGGGGGCTAGCCCCCAGGCGAACTCCGGGAGGGGGCTAGCCCCCAGGCGCCCTCCGGGAGGGGGCTAGCCCCCAGGCGCCCTCCGGGAGGGGGCTAGCCCCCAGGCGCCCTCCGGGAGGGGGCTAGCCCCGAGGCGCCCTCCGGGAGGGGGCTAGCCCCCAGGCGCCCTCCGGGAGGGGGCTAGCCCCCAGGCGCCCTCCGGGAGGGGGCTAGCCCCCAGGCGACCTCCGGGAGGGGGCTAGCCCCCAGGCGCCCTCCGGGAGGGGGCTAGCCCCCAGGCGCCCTCCGGGAGGGGGCTAGCCCCCAGGCGAACTCCGGGAGGGGGCTAGCCCCCAGGCGCCCTCCTGGAGGGGGCTAGCCCCCAGGCGCCCTCCGGGAGGGGGCTAGCCCCCAGGCGCCCTCCGGGAGGGGGCTAGCCCTGAGGCGCCCTCCGGGAGGGGGCTAGCCCCCAGGCGCCCTCCGGGAGGGGGCTAGCCCCCAGGCGCCCTCCGGGAGGGGGCTAGCCCCCAGGCGACCTCCGGGAGGGGGCTAGCCCCCAGGCGCCCTCCGGGAGGGGGCTAGCCCCCAGGCGCCCTCCGGGAGGGGGCTAGCCCCGAGGCGCCCTCCAGGAGGACGCCTCAGGGCTAGTCCCCTCCCGAAGGGCGCATCGGGGCTAACCCCTTCCCAGAGGGCGCCTCGAGTCTCAGCCCCTAATGGATTGTGCCTCGGGGCTAGCCCTTCCCAGGAGGGAGCCTCGGGGCTAGCCCCTTCCTAGAAGAGCGCCTCGGGGCTAGCCCCCTCCGGGAGGGCACCTCGGGGCTAGCCCCCTCCCGGAGGGCGCCTCGGGGCTAGTCCCCTCCCGGAGGGCGCCTCTGGGCTAGCCCCGATGCGCCCTCCGAGAGGGGGCTAGCCCCGAGGTGCCCTCTGGGAGGGGGCTAGCCCCGAGGCGTCCTCAGGGAGGGGACTAGCCCCTAGGCGTCCTCCGAGAGGGGACTAGCCCCGAGGCGCCCTCCGGGAGGGGGCTAGCCCCGAGGTGCCCTCCCGGAGGGGGCTAGCCCCGAGGCGCTCTTCTGGGAAGGGGCTAGCCCCGAGGCTCCCTCCTGGGAAGGGCTAGCCCCGAGGCACAATCCATTAGGGGCTGAGACTCGAGGCGCCCTCTGGGAAGGGGTTAGCCCCGATGCGCCCTTCGGGAGGGGACTAGCCCTGAGGCGTCCTCCTGGATGGGACTAGCCCCGAGGCGCCCTCCGAGAGGGGGCCAACCCCAAGGCACCCTAATGGAGGGCGTCTTAAGGAAGCCGGCTAGCCACGAGGTGCCCTAGGGGAGGGGCTAGCCCCGAGGCTTCCTCCTTGTGGGGGCTAGCCCCGAAGCGCCCTCCGGGAGGGGGCTTCCCCGAAGTTCCTCCGGGAGGGGGCTAGCACCGAGGCGCCCTCCGGGAGGGGGCTAGCCCAGAGGCGCCCTCAGGGATGGGACTAGCCCCGAGGCGCACTCTGAGAGGGGGCCATCCCCAAAGGCACCCTGATGGAGGGCGTCTTAAGGAAGGGGGCTAGCCTAGAGGTGCCCTAGGGGAGGGGCTAGCCCCGAAGCACCCTCCGGGAGGGGGCTAGCCCCGAGGCGCCCTCCGGGAGGGGGCTAGCCCAGAGGCGCCCTCCGGGAGGGGGCCAGCCCCGAGGCGCCCTCCGGGAGAGGGCCAGCCCAAAGGCGCCCTCCGGGAGGGGGCCAGCAACAAGGCGCCCTCCGGGAGGGGGCCAGCCCCGAGGCGCCCTCCGGGAGGGGGCCAGCCCCGAGGCGCCCTCCGGGAGGGGGCTAGCCCAGAGGCGCCCTCCGGGAGGGGGCCAGCCCCGAGACGCCCTCCGGGAGGGGGCCAGCCCCAAGGCGCCCTCCTGGAGGGGGCCAGCCCCGAGGCCCCCTCCCGGAGGGCGCCTCGGGGCTGGCCCCCTCCCGGAGGGCGCCTCTGGGCTAGCATTCTCCCGGAGGGCGCCTCGGGGCTAGCCCCCTCCCGGAGGGTGCTTCGGGGCTAGCCCCTCCCCTAGGGCACCTCTAGGCTAGCCCCCTTCCTTAAGACGCCCTCCATCAGGGTGCCTTTGGGGATGGCCCCCTCTCAGAGTGCGCCTCGGGGCTAGTCCCATCCCTGAGGGCGCCTGGGGGCTAGCCCCCTCTCGGAGGGCGCCTGGGGGCTAGCCTCGAGGCGCCCTCCGGGAGGGGGCCAGCCCCGAGGCACCCTCCGGGAGGGGGCCAGCCCAAGGCGCCCTCCGGAAGGGGGCCAGCCCGAGGCGCCCTCCGGTAGGGGGCTAACTTCGAGGCGCCCTCCGGGAGGGGGCTAACTTCGAGGCGCCATCCGTGAGGGGGCTAACTTCGAGGCGCCCTCCGGGAGGGGGCTAACTTCGAGGCGCCCTCCGGGAGGGGCCCTGCCCCGAGGAGCCCTTCGGGAGGGGCCCAGCCCCGAGGCGCCCTCCGGGAGGGGGCCAGCCCCGTGGCGCCCTCCAGGGAGGGGGCCAGCCCCGAGGTGCCCTCCGTGAGGGGGCCAGCCCCGAGGCGCCCTCCGGGAGGGGGCCAGCCCCGAGGCGCCCTCCGGGAGGGGGCTAGCCCCGAGGCGCCCTCCGGGAGGGGGCTAGCCCCGAGGCGCCCTCCGGGAGGGGGCTAGCCCCGAGGCGCCCTCCGGGAGGGGGCTAGCCCCCAGGCGCCCTCCGGGAGGGGGCTAGCCCCCAGGCGCCCTCCAGGAGGGGGCTAGCCCCCAGTCGCCCTCCGGGAGGGGGCTAGCCCCCAGGCGCCCTCCGGGAGGGGGCTAGCCCCCAGGCGCCCTCCGGGAGGGGGCTAGCACCCAGGCGCCCTCCGGGAGGGGGCTAGCCCCCAGGCGCCCTCCGGGAGGGGGCTAGCCCCCAGGCGCCCTCCGGGAGGGGGCTAGCCCCGAGGCGCCCTCCGGGAGGGGGCTAGCCCCGAGGCGCCCTCCGGGAGGGGGCTAGCCCCGAGGCGCCCTCCGGGAGGGGGCTAGCCCCCAGGCGCCCTCCGGGAAGGGGCTAGCCCCCAGGCGCCCTCCGGGAGGGGGCCAGCCCCCAGGCGCCCTCCGGGAGGGGGCTAGCCCCCAGGCGCCCTCCGGGAGGGGGCTAGCCCCCAGGCGCCCTCCGGGAGGGGGCCAGCCCCCAGGCGCCCTCCGGGAGGGGGCTATTCCCCAGGCGCCCTCCGGGAGGGGGCCAGCCCCCAGGCGCCCTCCGGGAGGGGGCTAGCCCCCAGGCGCCCTCCGGGAGGGGGCTAGCCCCCAGGCGCCCTCCGGGAGGGGGCTAGCCCCCAGGCGCCATAAGGGAGGGGGCTAGCCCCCAGGCGCCCTCCGGGAGGGGGCTAGCCCCCAGGCGCCCTCCGGGAGGGGGCTAGCCCCCAGGCGCCCTCCGGGAGCGGGCTAGCCCCCAGGCGCCCTCCGGGAGGGGGCTAGCCCCCAGGCGCCCTCCGGGAGGGGGCTAGCCCCCAGGCGCCCTCCGGGAGGGGGCTAGCCCCCAGGCGCCCTCCTGGAGGGGGCTAGCCCCCCAGGCGCCCTCCTGGAGGGGGCTAGCCCCCCAGGCGCCCTCCGGGAGGGGGCCAGCCCCGAGGCGCCCTCCAGGGAGGGGGCCAGCCCCGAGGCGCCCTCCGTGAGGGGGCCAGCCCCCAGGCGCCCTCCGTGAGGGGGCCAGCCCCCAGGCGCCCTCCGGGAGGGGGCCAGCCCCGAGGCGCCCTCCGGGAAGGGGCTAGCTCCCATTCGCCCTCCGGGAGGGGGCTAGCTCCCATTCGCCCTCCGGGAGGGGGCTAGCTCCCAGGCGCCCTCCGGGAGGGGGCTAGCCCCCAGGCGCCCTCCGGGAGGGGGCTAGCCCCCAAGCGCCCTCCGGGAGGGGGCTAGCCCCCAAGCGCCCTCCGGGAGGGGGCTAGCCCCCAAGCGCCCTCCGGGAGGGGGCTAGCCCCCAGGCACCCTCCGGGAGGGGGCCAGCCCCCAGGCGACCTCCGGGAGGGGGCTAGCCCCCAGGCGCCCTCCGGGAGGGGGCTTGCCCCCAGGCGCCCTCCGGGAGGGGGCCAGCCCCCAGGCGCCCGCCGGGAGGGGGCCAGCCCCCAGGCGCCCGCCTGGAGGGGGCTAGCCCCCAGGCCCCCTCCGGGAGGGGGCTAGCCCCCAGGCGCCCTCCGGGAGGGAGCTAGCCCCCAGGCGCCCTCCGGGAGGGGGCTAGCCCCCAGGCGCCCTCCGGGAGGGGGCTAGCCCCCAGGCGCCCTCCGGGAGGGGGCTAGCCCCCAGGCGCCCTCCGGGAGGGGGCTAGCCCCCAGGCGCCCTCCGGGAGGGGGCTAGCCCCCAGGCGCCCTCCGGGAGGGGGCTAGCCCCCAGGCGCCCTCCGGGAGGGGGCTAGCACCCAGGCGCCCTCCGGGAGGGGGCTAGCCCCCAGGCGCCCTCCGGGAGGGGGCTAGCCCCCAGGCGCCCTCCGGGAGGGGGCTAGCCCCGAGGCGCCCTCCAGGAGGGGGCTAGCCCCGAGGCGCCCTCCGGGAGGGGGCTAGCCCCGAGGCGCCCTCCGGGAGGGGGCTAGCCCCCAGGCGCCCTCCGGGAAGGGGCTAGCCCCCAGGCGCCCTCCGGGAGGGGGCCAACCCCCAGGCGCCCTCCGGGAGGGGGCTAGCCCCCAGGCGCCCTCCATGAGGGGGCTAGCCCCCAGGCGCCCTCCGGGAGGGGGCCAGCCCCCAGGCGCCCTCCGGGAGGGGGCTATTCCCCAGGCGCCCTCCGGGAGGGGGCCAGCCCCCAGGCGCCCTCCGTGAGGGGGCCAGCCCCGAGGCGCCCTCCGTGAGGGGGCCAGCCCCCAGGCGCCCTACGGGAGGGGGCCAGCCCCCAGGCTCCCGCCGGGAGGGGGCCAGCCCCCAGGCGCCCGCCGGGAGGGGGCTAGCCCCCAGGCGCCCTCCGGGAGGGGGCTAGCCCCCAGGCGCCCTCCGGGAGGGGGCTAGCCCCCAGGCGCCATAAGGGAGGGGGCTAGCCCCCAGGCGCCCTCCGGGAGGGGGCTAGCCCCCAGGCGCCCTCCGGGAGGGGGCTAGCCCCCAGGCGCCCTCCGGGAGGGGGCTAGCCCCCAGGCGCCCTCCGGGAGGGGGCTAGCCCCAGGCGCCCTCTGGGAGGGGGCTAGCCCCCAGGCGCCCTCCGGGAGGGGGCTAGCCCCCAGGCGCCCTCCTGGAGGGGGCTAGCCCCCCAGGCGCCCTCCTGGAGGGGGCTAGCCCCCCAGGCGCCCTCCGGGAGGGGGCCAGCCCCGAGGCGCCCTCCAGGGAGGGGGCCAGCCCCGAGGCGCCCTCCGTGAGGGGGCCAGCCCCCAGGCGCCCTCCGTGAGGGGGCCAGCCCCCAGGCGCCCTCCGGGAGGGGGCCAGCCCCGAGGTGCCCTCCGGGAAGGGGCTAGCTCCCATTCGCCCTCCGGGAGGGGGCTAGCTCCCATTCGCCCTCCGGAAGGGGGCTAGCTCCCAGGCGCCCTCCGGGAGGGGGCTAGCCCCCAGGCGCCCTCCGGGAGGGGGCTAGCCCCCAAGCGCCCTCCGGGAGGGGGCTAGCCCACAAGCGCCCTCCGGGAGGGGGCTAGCCCCCAAGCGCCCTCCGGGAGGGGGCTAGCCCCCAGGCGCCCTCCGGGAGGGGGCCAGCCCCCAGGCGACCTCCGGGAGGGGGCTAGCCCCCAGGCGCCCTCCGGGAGGGGCCTTGCCCCCAGGCGCCCTAAGGGAGGGGGCCAGCCCCCAGGCGCCCGCCGGGAGGGGGCCAGCCCCCAGGCGCCCGCCGGGAGGGGGCTAGCCCCCAGGCGCCCTCCGGGAGGGGGCTAGCCCCCAGGCGCCCTCCGGGAGGGGGCTAGCCCCCAGGCGCCATATGGGAGGGGGCTAGCCCCCAGGCGCCCTCCGGGAGGGGGCTAGCCCCCAGGCGCCCTCCGGGAGGGGGCTAGCCCCCAGGCGCCCTCCTGGAGGGGGCTAGCCCCCAGGCGCCCTCCGGGAGGGGGCTAGCCCCAGGCGCCCTCCGGGAGGGGGCTAGCCCCCAGGCGCCCTCCGGGAGGGGCTAGCCCCCAGGCGCCCTCCTGGAGGGGGCTAGCCCCCCAGGCGCCCTCCTGGAGGGGGCTAGCCCCCCAGGCGCCCTCCGGGAGGGGGCCAGCCCCGAGGCGCCCTCCAGGGAGGGGGCCAGCACCGAGGCGCCCTCCGTGAGGGGGCCAGCCCCCAGGCGCCCTCCGTTAGGGGGCCAGCCCCCAGGCGCCCTCCGGGAGGGGGCCAGCCCCGAGGCGCCCTCCGGGAGGGGGCTAGCTCCCATTCGCCCTCCGGGAGGGGGCTAGCTCCCATTCGCCCTCCGGGAGGGGGCTAGCTCCCAGGCGCCCTCCGGGAGGGGGCTAGCCCCCAGGCGCCCTCCGGGAGGGGGCTAGCCCCCAAGCGCCCTCCGGGAGGGGGCTAGCCCCCAGGCGCCCTCCGGGAGGGGGCTAGCCCCCAGGCGCCCTCCGGGAGGGGCTAGCCCCGAGGCGCCCTCCGGGAGGGGGCTAGCCCCCATTCGACCTCCGGGAGGGGGCTAGCCCCCAGGCGCCCTCCGGGAGGGGGCTTGCCCCCAGGCGCCCTCCGGGAGGGGGCTTGCCCCCAGGCGCCCTCCGGGAGGGGGCTTGCCCCCAGGCGCCCTCCGGGGGGGGGCTTGCCCCTAGGCGCCCTCCGGGAGGGGGCTTGCCCCCAGGCGCCCTCCGGGAGGGGGCTTGCCCCCAGGCGCCCTCCGGTAGGGGGCTTGCCCCCAGGCGCCCTCCGGTAGGGGGATTGCCCCCAGGCGCCCTCCGGGAGGGGGCTAGCCCCGAGGCGCCCTCCGGGAGGGGGCTAGCCCCGAGGCGCCCTCCGGGAGGGGGCTAGCCCCGAGGTGCCCTCCGGGAGGGGGCTAGCCCCCAGGCGCCCTCCGGGAGGGGGCTAGCCCCCAGGCGCCCTCCGGGAGGGGGCTACCCCCAGGCGCCCTCCGGGAGGGGGCTAGCCCCCAGGCGCCCTCCGGGAGGGGGCTAGCCCCCAGGCGCCCTCCGGGAGGGGGCTAGCCCCCAGGCGCCCTCCGGGAGGGGGCTAGCCCCCAGGCGCCCTCCGGGAGGGGGCTAGCCCCCAGGCGCCCTCCGGGAGGGGGCTAGCCCCCAGGCGCCCTCCGGGAGGGGGCTAGCCCCCAGGCGCCCTCCGGGAGGGGGCTAGCCCCCAGGCGCCCTCCGGGAGGGGGCTAGCCCCCAGGCGCCCTCCGGGAGGGGGCTAGCCCCCAGGCGCCCTCCGGGAGGGGGCTAGCCCCCAGGCGCCCTCCGGGAGGGGGCTAGCCCCCAGGCGCCCTCCGGGAGGGGGCTAGCCCCCAGGCGCCCTCCGGGAGGGGGCTAGCCCCCAGGCGCCCTCCGGGAGGGGGCTAGCCCCCAGGCGCCCTCCGGGAGGGGGCTAGCCCCCAGGCGCCCTCCGGGAGGGGGCTAGCCCCCAGGCGCCCTCCGGGAGGGGGCTAGCCCCCAGGCGCCCTCCGGGAGGGGGCTAGCCCCCAGGCGCCCTCCGGGAGGGGGCTAGCCCCCAGGCGCCCTCCGGGAGGGGGCTAGCCCCCAGGCGCCCTCCGGGAGGGGGCTAGCCCCGAGGCACCCTTCTGGGAGGGGCTAGCCCCGACGTACCCTCTCGGAGGGGGCTAGCCCCGAGGCGCCCTCATGGGAAGGGGCTAGCCCCGAGGCACCCTCCTGGGAGTGGCAAGCCCCGAGGCGCCCTCCGGGAGGGGGCTAGCCCCCAGGCGCCCTCCGGGAGGGGGCTAGCCCCCAGGCGCCCTCCGGGAGGGGGCTAGCCCCCAGGCGCCCTCCGGGAGGGGGCTAGCCCCCAGTCGCCCTCCGGGCGGGGGCTAGCCCCCAGGCGCCCTCCGGGAGGGGGCTAGCTCCCAGGCGCCCTCTGGGAGGGGGCTAGCCCTGCGACGTGTGGTTCCCTCTTGGGTGGAAGCTGTGTTTCCCTTGTTGGTGGTCTCCATGGTTCCTTCCTATGTGTGTTCCATGGTGCATCATTAGGTTGGTTCCTTAGTTCCTTCTAAGTTGGGTTGCTTAGTGCATTCTTAGGCGGCTTCCTTGGTTTCTTCCTGTGTTTCCTTGCAAATTTTACACACATCGATCAAATACTGTTTTCCCAATATCCACGTTGGATAGCAGGTACGATGTTGGTTTCTCGGAAGCCGCGTAACAAGATCTTTACTTTAGATCAAAACTTAGCACGAGGGTCTGCCCCTCTCTTTCTTCTCCTACTTTATTTAATTTTCGTGCTTTTCCCTCCAATTCCCTTATATCTTTAATCCCCTCCCCTTTTTCCCCTCCTATCATATCCCATCCTAAAAAAAAAAAAAAAAAAAAAGGTTTCTCGAAGACTAGTTTCTTGCTTTGTGAATTCTCGTAGGCTGCAACCATTTATAGTCCGGCAGTCAAACAAAATCTAAAGAATAGGATCTTTCTCGAAAAAGACGATGGTTTTGAAGTTCTGGAGGAATCTGGTTATATGAAGCCGAGAAAGAGAATCATCGTACATTTATTGAATATTAATGACACCAGTCATGGAGACCTAGAGAGAGAGATTGATCATAGGATCCAGGTAGCGTGGAACAGCTGGAAGAGAACATCAGGGGTGCTATGTGACAAGAAAATCAGTGCTAGAGTGAAAGGAAATGTGTACAAGTCAGTTGTGAGACCAGCGTTGCTGTATGGAGCGGAGACGTGGCCGGTGAAAAATGTTCAAGAAAGAAAGATAGATGTCGCAGAAATGAGAATGCTGAGGTGGATGTGTGGGGTGACGAGGGAGGACAGGATACGAAATGACCGGATCAGAGGTACAGTGAAGGTGGTGGAGGCGTCGGCGAAAGCGCAGGAGAGGAGATTACAGTGGTTCGGTCATGTGAAGAGGAGAGAAGAAGACTACGTGGGTGTGAGAGTGATGGAGATGGACGTGGAGGGCAGACGTAGACGAGGAAGACCTAAACTACGGTGGAAGGACCGACTGAAGGAGGATCTCAGAGAGAGACAGCTGGGGGAGGAGCAAGTGATGGACCGGAACCAGTGGAGACGACTAGTGAAGAGATGCGACCCCATATGAAAATGGGAACGCAAATAGAGGAAGAAGAAGAAGAAGAATGACACCAGTGAGGACAGCAAACGTTACGCAAGTCTTGAAGATATACTATGTTTTGATAACAACGATGAAGACAGAGCAGCGAGAACCATCTTCTATTGTGGTAAATAGGTCTCTTCAAGAAATGGCAGTAAAACAAACTCTAAAGAATAGGCTCTTTCTCGAAAAAGACGATGGTTATGATGAAGACAGAGTAGAGAGAAGTATCTTCTATTGAGGTACTTAGGTCTCTTCCAGAAATGATTCTCGTATATAGGATTATCGAAGACTTGGTCTTCGCATGCGAGCTTTTCAAGGCTGCAGAGCCTGGAAGAGATAGTTGGGAAGCTATACATCAAGAGGCTCAGTATATATTTTTCTAAGCGTAGGCCTTCATATATATATATATATATATATATATATATATATATATATATATATATATATATATATATATATATATATATATATATATATATATATATATATATATATATATATATATATATATATATATATATATATATATATATATGTAGTCGCCGTGGCTCAGTCGGTAGCGTCTCCGACTCTGAGGCGTCAGGTCGAGAGTTAGCGCCCCGTCACGGTCTGAGGTTAGCAAAGGCATGCACTCAGCGTAAGGATTACATCTGCCAAAACAAGTCCTTCGCAAGAAGGCAACCGTCCTAGCCCTTGGTTGATAAGGGAGTCCGTGACGTAAAACCGGAACAACCGGAACATATATATATATATATATATATATATATATATATATATATATATATATATATATATATATATATATATATATATATATATATGTGTGTGTGTGTGTGTGTGTGTGTGTGTGTGTGTGTGTGTGTATGTATGCATTATGCATATATATATATATATATATATATATATATATATATATATATATATATATATATATATATATATATATATATATATATATATATATATATATATATATATATATATATATATATATATATATATTAAGTCTCACAAAATAACATTCAATTACGTATGGTGCAGTGAATATAAACTTATATATATATATATATATATATATATATATATATATATATATATATATATATATATATATATATATATATATATATATATATATATATATATATGTGTGTGTGTGTATATGTATATATGTGTATATATATGTATATGTGTATATGTATATATATATATATATATATATATATATATATATATATATATATATATATATATATATATATATATATATATATATATATATATATATATATATATATATATATATATAAATATATATATATATATATATCCTGTGCCCTGTGGGGCGGGCACAATATCAAAGAATAGCCTCACCGTATTCCCTGCGTGTCGTAAAAGGCGACTAAAAGTGGACGGGGCGGGGGGACTGGGAATCCCCCCCCCTTGTACCAACCTCCTGTGAGACGTCAAAGAAGAAGGGGAGTGGGGGGGAGAATAACTTCTCCCCAAACTTTTTTCCTTTTTTGATGTCGGCTACCCCCCAATTTAAGGGGGAAACCGCCAAGGTATATGTATGTATGTATGTATATATATATATATATATATATATATATATATATATATATATATATATATATATATATATATATATATGTGTGTGTGTGTGTGTGTGTGTGTGTGTGTGTGTGTGTGTGATTACCTAATTGTGATTACCTAATTGTGTTTACGGGAAAGAGCCCAAAGCTCGTATCTTCCCGTCTCCTGATCGGTGTGTGTGTGTGATTACCTAATTGTGATTACCTAATTGTGTTTACGGGAAAGAGCCCAAAGCTCGTATCTTCCCGTCTCCTGATCGGTTCCATTTTAGACTTAGTGATACTTATCGTACCTGTCCTTAAAACTATGGATTGAGATAGCATTAACTACCTCCTCGCTTAGCCAATTCCAATTATCAACTACTCTTACACTGAAAAAGTATTTCCTTACATCCTGCAAAGAAGTTTTCTTACGAAGCTTCAAACTATGACCTCTAGTTCTAGAGCCAGCCATATCGAAATATCGATCCCTATCCACTCTATCATAACCATGAAGGAATTTAAAGACTGTCACCATATCCCCCCTTACTCTTCTAGCTTCGAGTGATGGCAAGTCTAATTCCCTCAGCCTCTCATCATAACCGAGATTGCGTATTTCTGGCACCAGTTTCGTGGCATGTCTTTGAACTTTTTCAAGCTTAGCTATGTGCTTTTTCAAGTGCGGATTCCAAAAGGGGGCTGCATATTCGAGTTTTGGCCTCACATAGGTTACATAAATATTTCTGAACATTTCCTTGTCCATGTGCCTGAAGGCTACCCTTACATTTGATAAGAATGCATATGCTGCCCTTACTACGCCATTTATATGTATTTCTGGAGACAAATCTGCCAGTATGTTTACTCCTAGATCTCTCTCATTTTCTGTCTCTTGAAGTTGTACTCCAGCCACCGAGTAGTCAAGCTTGGGCCTTCTTGCACTTGTACCCATTCTCATTACCTTACATTTTGAGGTATTGAATTTCATTAGCCACTTTTCTGACCACTCATGCAGATTATTTAGATCCTCCTGAAGTTCTCTACCATTGTTCTCGTTTTTTACTTTCTTCACAATCTTTGCATCATCTGCAAACATATTCATGAATGAATTTACAGACTCTGGTAGGTCATTTACATATACAAGGAACAAAAGTGGCCCTAAAACTGAACCCTGTGGAACTCCACTACTAACTCTTCTCCATTCAGACACTGAGTGTCTTACTCTAACCCTCTGTTCCCTTCCTTCTAAGTAAGTTTTTATCCATTCCAAGACATTTCCACCTATTCTAGCCATTGATTGCAGCTTCCTAATAAGTCTCCCATGTGGAACAGTGTCAAACGCTTTCTGGAAGTCTAGGAATATGCAATCTGCCCAGCCCTCTCTTTCCTGTAAGATTTGGCTTACCTCATCATAAAATTCTAATAAGTTTGTTACTGTTGATCTACCTTCTCTGAAGCCATGTTGCCTCACTGACAAAAAGTTGAAGGATTCCAAGTGAAGAGAGATATGTTTCCTTAGTAGTTTCTCCATAACTTTGCAAACTATGCTGGTCAAGGAAACTGGTCTATAGTTCAGAGCCGTATCCCTCCTTCCCTTTTGAAGATAGGTATCACATTTGCTTGTTTCCAGCATCTTGGAATCTCCCCCGACTCCAGTGACTCCTTAAAT
>JAXCGZ010005116.1:5000-10000 GCA_037179515.1 Halocaridina rubra
AAAACTGCTTCTCTACTTATTTCTCCAAGAAAATTACAAAGCCCCCTAAGTGAGCCACCAATGGATATATCTTTTATTATGGAAGTAAGTATAGAATATGTTCCTATCAAAGACACAGACTGTATAACCTCCAAAATACAGGAAAGTCTATGGACAGATATCGAGTCTTCTATAAAGCTATTTCGATGCCCACTTTTTCAAAAATGATGAAGGAATTTCTGAATAAGAGAGCAATAAATTATCTTTCCTTTTGAAGGAATCAGATAGAGGAACCAAAGACGAAATCGGAGAATTAATTCCCCCTTTAATGGAAGAGACTAATAGATACAGATATCTTAGTGGAGCTACTCAGATAGGTTCTGCTTCCAAAGCATAATACACCATCAGAAAATCTCCCAATTTCCTGCCTTTAGAGATATGTTCTTCAACCTGAGCTCATGATGCGATTAATCCTACTCATGTTGTATTTTTTTTCCAAAGGGGGGGGGACTGGAATACGAAAGACTGTACTCTTAGTCTACTAAAAAGACTCAACAATTATGCAGTTAAGTTTTACTTTAGTGATGAGACATTCCCTAATTTTTATCTTTGTATCATTTAAGCTTATGTGGTATTAACCAGTCTAACTCGGTCATAGATTAATTTAGTTTTAACTTAATTCAATATAACCAAGTGAAATTCAACTTTTCCGCTGCTGACTACAATGGAATCGAACTCAGATCGTTTGATATAAGTAGAGCAGTCCTTAGACCATCATGCTAATAGAGACTACATGATCTTCATGTCCCAAAGGGCTCTTGTTTTTAGTGTATGATTCAGGTAATTCAGAGTGTGAGAAGCTGAGAGGGGATGATAATACACCTAAAGGATATAATAACTTAACATTTAAACGAAATCATTGACATAAATTGATCCATTGCTTGAACTGTCTCTTTAGATACAAAACTTTAAAGAACTTCCTCTGAAAAGCCCAAAATAAGATCAAGGAGTTAGAATTTTACCGAGGCATTATATATCGATTACACATATTCACAAATGTTTATTGTAATATTTAAAGCGTAGATAGATGATTGCAATATTTAGTTTTCAAAATTTAATCTGCAAAAACTAAACACAAAAAATCTTGTAGTTTAGATATATTCCTGGATGTCATTCCTCGGTTTTATAGCCAAGAAACTTGCTGTCTCTACATATAAAAACTCATACTTTACACCTAAATAAAAATAAATTTTAAACTAAAAATGAAGCTGCTGTAAAAATAATTCTGTATTCTGTGTTTCATACTTTCAAAACCATTGAATGCACTTGCACGGTGAAATACACTAATACACGTACACATACAGTAATTATGTGTCCTAGATTCGAGTCTCTGTCGGGTTATATATGATTCATGATTTCACATATAATAATGTGGTTATATGATTATTTTCGATGCTCAATTAAATTTGGTTTTGAATTTAATGCAAAAACAACCACTAGTGAGAATGGGAGAAACTGTAATATGAACAAAAAAGGCATTCAGATAGAATGCGTTCATTCCTAGTATACCAGATAAGCTGTAAGATTGGTTTCTCCTTTAAACCTTCTGTGGTGTAGTTGATAGCACCATAGCACAGTAATTACGTGTCCTACATTAGGGTCCTGGTCGGGTAAAATATGATTCACGTTTTCACATATGTTAATGTGCTTATTTTATCATTGTTGAGGTCTAGTTAAATTGGGATTTGAATTAAATGCGAAATCGAAGCCACGAGCGAGGTTGGGAGGAACAGCAATATGAACAAAAAGGAATTCATATAAAATGTGCTCAATCCTAGTATAGTACTGAAGCTGTAAGGTTGGTTTCTCTTTTAAACCTTCTGTAGTTTAGTTGATAGCACCTTAGCACAGTAATTACGAATCCTACGTTAGGGTCCCGGTCGGGTAAAATATGATTCATATTTTCACATATGTTAATGTGCTTATTTTATCAATGTTGAGGTCCAGTTAGATTGGGATTTGAATTAAATGTGAAAGCGAGGCCACGAGCGGGGTTGGGAGAAACAGCAATATGAACAAAAAGGAATTCATATAGAATGTGCTCAATCCTAGTATAGAATTGAAGCTGTAAGGTTGGTTTCTCTTTTAAACCTTCTGTGGTGTAGTTGGTAGCGCCATGGCAAATTAATTATGTGTCTTATGTTCGAGTCCCGGTCGGGTAAAATATGATTAATGTTTTCTCATATAGTATCCTTTATGGATAGTAGGTTGGCCATGGCACCAGCCGCCCGTTGAAAGACTACGACTGAAGGTATTAGGATGCAACTAGGACTGGTCCAGACAGTTCCAGGTTGAATCTTCCTTCAGGACGGTTCTTTCCTCATGCCTACATCTACACTGAATATTCTGGCATATTCATTACACATCTCTTGCTATTCCATTACATTTGACAAGTCACAACATTCTGCACATCTGTCTCTTTTACTTTCCTTTTCCTCACATTTTGTCATTATTTATGGAAGGTTCACAACTAATGGCCCCCAGTACCCGGCATAGTGGGGTGCGAAGAATCTCCGGGGTTCGTGTTGACTCCACCATTGGCTTGAGGGCAGACACTCCTGGTGGTAGTAATGGTTCTGCTCTTAACCTTGCACCTCCTAATAGATCTGCTTCTTTCACTCTTCACTATTCAAACATTCGTGGGCTGTACTCTAATCTTTCGTCTGTGGAACAGCACTTGGGCTCTTTCCTCCCTAACCTCCTCCTCCTATCTGAAACCCAGTTGTCTATACATGCTTCCACTGACCCTTTCCAAATCTCCCACTATAATCTGTATACTCATTTTCGTTCCAAAGGTGGGGTCTGTGCTTACTGCAACATTAACACTCCTACTGTGAGGCTCATGGACCTTGAATCTCCTGACTTTGATGTTCTCTGGCTAAAAGTCTATCTCTCCACTACCACTATCATCCTTTGCTTCTGCTACTGTTCTCCAAACTCCACCGAGTTTGTATCTTTCTTTGAATATCTGTCCTCGTGCCATGAGTCCTTGCTATCTTCTCACCCACATGCCGAAGTTCTCTACATTGGAGACTTCAATGTACACCACAGCGAGTGGCTTCATTCTTCTCACACTGAGGTGGGAGGAAGCGAGGCTCTTGCTTTCTCTATTACTCATGATCTGGAGCAAATTATTAAACATCCTACTCGTGTTCCTGATCGTCACGAACATGCTGCTAACATTCTTGACCTTTTTTTTACTTCTAACCCTTCAAACTACTCTTATTCCGTGCTTTCCCCTCTTGGTAAAACTGACCACTCCATGATCTCTGTCTCTTCCATTTTCGCTCCCCCTCCACCAATCCCTCCTACTCAACGCCGCCTTTGGCACTTCGAGCGAACTCAATATGAAAATTTGCGTAACTTTCTCTTTGACTTTCCATGGGATGACTACTGCTTTCGGTCCCGCAACCCTGATCGGGTAGCTGTAAAAGTTGCCGAGATCATGACCGCGGGAATGGAGGCGTATATCCCCTCTTCTACAAAAACTTTCTCTCCCCCTAAACCTTGGTTTGACCGTGCCTGCTCCATGGCTATCCAGGCTAGGAATCAGGCTCACCGATCTTACCAAGCCTCTCCTTCCGATTTAACTCGCTCTGCTTTTATTATAGCTAGGAATCGCTGTACAGCTCAGATTCGAAGGTCTAAGGCTTCCTTTATAAGAAGGAAAGTTGATGACCTTAACTCCTCTCCCACTGACAAATGCTTCTGGTCCTTAGCCAAAAACCTCTCCAAAAACTTCTGTAACTCAAGCTTTCCCCCTCTCATTCGTTCTGATGGTTCTATAGCTTGCTCTCCCACTGACAAAGCCACTCTCTTTGGCTCTCATTTTTCTGCCAACTCTTCTATCAATGATTCCAGCACACCTGTTCCTCAGTCTTTTCCCCTCTCTAACCCTATGCCATCCCTTATCCTTTCTTCACGCAAAGTTCATAAGGTTCTTCGCTCTCTAAAGACAAACAAGGCATCTGGTCCCGATGGTATCCCTGCAAGGTTCCTTAAGGAATTTGCAGATGAACTGGCTCCCGTGCTTTGCCGTCTTTTTCGCCTCATTCTGTCAACCAGTATCTATCCTTCATCTTGGAAGCATGCTCTAGTTCAACCTGTTCCTAAGAAGGGTGACCGCTCTATTCCTTCTAACTACCGACCTATTGCTCTAACCTCCTCTATTGCTAAAGTTTTCGAAACTTTGCTCAATGCTCACTTCTTGAAACGCCTTGAATCTAACTCGCTTATCTCCGATCACCAGTACGGCTTCCGCAAGGCAAGATCCACTGGTGATCTCCTGTCCTATCTTACTCATGTATGGTCATCTTCTCTGAGGAACTATGGGGAATCCTCTGTCGTCGCCCTTGATATCTCTAAGGCTTTTGACAGAGTCTGGCACAAGGCTCTGTTGACCAAACTCCCTGCCTACGGCTTTACCCCTTCTTTCTGTTCTCAGATTTCCAGTTTTCTTACTGACCGTTGTATATCTGTAGTTGTTGATGGCGCTACATCTAGCCCTTTCTCTATGTCCAGTGGTGTTCCACAGGGCTCTGTTCTTTCACCTACTCTCTTCCTTCTCTTCATCAATGATCTTCTACAGTCCCCATCTTCCTCTCTTCTTCATGCCTTTGCCGATGACTCTACCCTTCACTTTTCCTCTGCCTTTTCTTCACAACCTTCATCTGTTACTCGTAATCAATCTCGTATCACTCTTTCTTCTACTCTTAACTCCGATTTGCAGAGAGTATCTGAATGGGGCACTCAAAATTTAGTTAAATTCAATGCCTCCAAGACACAGTTTCTGGCTATCTCTTTATCTTCTCCTCCAGATAACCCTATTGTCTTCGAAACTAATGCAATTTACCCTCTTAACTCTATCAATATATTAGGAATCCACATAGCCTCTAACTTGTCTTGGAGGAATCACATAATCCAAATTTCTAAATCTTCATCCAAAAAATTGGGGGTTTTGT
>JAXCGZ010005116.1:15000-17500 GCA_037179515.1 Halocaridina rubra
ATATATATATATATATATATATATATATATATATATATATATATATACACAAACACACACACACTCATGCACACACATCCACACAAAGGCGGCTTCGGGCTCTACACATAATAAAGATAAATATTTCAATTCACGATTTCTTGATGAGAATCTATAAATTGCTACCAAATATTCAGATTTGTTTAGAGTGATATGACACATGTTCTCTATTTTCGACGAGAATTAAGAATTAGGACTTGGGGGGATCTTTGTAGAAAGAGTAAGTTAAATATCTCAGTTTTAGATGGAAGGAAAAGGGCGTCTCCATGATAAGTCTTCTATGGATGCTAGAGATGTTGGCAAGCTAAAGTGCGACGAAAATATTTTCAATCTCATAAGAAAATCAGAGACCAAAAGCATTCTTTCATATTTCATAAATCTTATATTTTCTAAAAACAGCTTTAGGTTGTTGGAAAAATGAAATATTTCTGTGGCTATGCCTATGAAAATATTCTAAAGGGCTCTTGAGGGCTTGCTCAAATAGAGAGCATCCAAAAGATATTCTAACACTGAAAGACTAAGAAAATGGGAATTTTTATTAAAGTTAAAAATCATGTTATCTCCTGAGAACAGGAAAGTCTATAGACAGAAATTCAATCTTCTTTGATGTAATTTCGACGTCCATTCTCCAAGGGTTGCTGGATGCTCTTGTGCATGGAAGAGTAACGAAAACATCTTCCATCCTAAAGATAGTCGGAAGAAGAAAATAAAGGCAAACTGGAGCCTATTTGAATCTCTTTTAAGTTTATTATATTCATGGAAAAGAAGCTAGTGAATGCAGATTTTCAAAGCTGTTCTTAAAGAGATGTTCAGCTTTAAATTCTCAGTAGCACAAAAAAAAAAAAACTTTCCACTTCTTGTCATTAGTAAAATGCTCTCATATGGGTCTTTTTTCCCTAAGTACGTGTACTCTTTTTAGCCTCTTGGTGAGATTGATTTTTCCATGAGCTGCCATTGTCCTTACATTTGCTGAGTTAGCAGTGTCTTAAAAACGACAGACGACATTACTGAGGTCCCTTCCACAGCCCTGCTATGATTGTGACATTCAGCTTCTTCGTCATGAAAAGTGGTGGGCTTGAAGTCGGGTCTTTCGCTTATTACGGTCCTTAGCCCATCAAGCCACTGAAAATTAATATAACTCGCCAATCCCCAAAGAAATTATGCTCTCAGCTTTATTGTCCAGCTAATTCAGAATGTACTAGACGGTGAGAATATGGGTCCAGAACCCTAAAATTACGTAAAGTTATGGAAAAAGATTGATACGATACCTGAAGGATATTCGTGTATCCAATCGTCAAAGGGGTTCATTTTAAAAGGACAAGTTGTACTAACTAAGAAAATAATTTTTTAAGAGAGTAAGTCATTCCTTAATTTTAGATGCTTGTTATTAGATATAATTATGGGGAGGCAGACTGAGTTGTAACCATATATAAATATATTCTAGATTGTGCCAATTTGAATGGATAAGATTAAGAAAGTTCATCGCATTAGACACATTTCTATTTTGTTTTATATTCTTTTTTTTCCAACATGCTCAGTGTCGCTACATGATATAAAAAAGAGAATACTATACATCCAATAGCCATTATTCCTCTAGCAAAGGAATGACAGAATAAAAGCAAACCCTCATCCACAGGAAGGCGCACTTACCTTATCCCACTCATCTTTTCATCTTTGGGGTAAAGATCACCACAGTTTCTCTCCTCCTTCCCCTACACTGCTTGGGTCATCCACAGCATAGGCTTGGGTAGAGCTCATCAAGTTCAGGAGTTTACACATTTTAAGTAATCACAAAATAAAAAAAATGCTTATCAAACACACATTACATTCATAATGTGTATATTTATGTATGTTTTCTTCCTTACAAAACAACAACAGCAGCAGCAACAACAACAACAACAACTAACAGCTATAACATCAGTAAAAGAGAGAGTCACGACTAAAACCAAATAAATTCATATAACTGGTGATACAACTGGGAAAATGGATTATTGAATGCCATTGCCTAGACCAAATTATTATTACCACATATTCAAGATATACAGTAAATGGAATCATTGAAATCAAGAATGTATTCTTTAGCAATCAAAAACGTACATTCGCCACGGCTTAGTTTTCTAACTCCATCTAAATTTTGGTTTTAGAGTTATATAGGGATTTGTGGCATTGCACATTTTTATTTTTCTATAAATAGACAAATATCAGTTCTTTATAGATATTATCACTCATTACCTTAGAGCAAGCCCATTGTTTGAAAGCAACATGAGACTGTATGAAGGGCTTGCTTGCTAACATTTACCTTGTGATTACAAATCAAAATATAGATTTTTAGAATGAGGGTGTGGCTTATCTGATAATTTCATACTATATAGCTACAAAAATGCAAATATCAGAAGAAAATAAAATCCACTAAAGAAACGATTTTTTTCAATGATATCATGAAAAATCCATGTATAATTCA
>JAXCGZ010005117.1:5000-7500 GCA_037179515.1 Halocaridina rubra
TTACATATCTGTAAAATTTAGTTTCTTTTTCAGCACGATATCTATCAAAATTATAGATAAAATCGTCACAATAGAATTTCGGTTTCCACACATTTGCTGCCATCGTTAAAGGATAGATAGGTTCACATGGAAGATATGTTAGAATCCGTGGAGCAACACCCAAAATCTGAATAGGAAGTTCCGCCATATTATCAATTTATATATATACGTGATTTGAGGAGGGAAACCTTAGCCATGACTGAAGATTATGGAAGCTTATTCCAGTTTTATTGACTGGAATATAACCCGTCTTTAGCAGATGGAGTTTAGTACGAGAAAATTAGTTCCAATATGATCATTGTTTGTGAATATGCACAAATCCCTGAAATATATTTTCGACCTGCTCTTAAAGCTAAGCAGGTTGCACTCATGAATATATAAAACATCAATATACATTCATTTATGGGTAAAATATATCTTGGTCAAAATATAAATGCTGTTTTACTATTTCAATGTATGGTTGAAAAGTTAATTCAAGCTCGTGTAGTGTTATAATTTTTTTTTTAAAGAAAATGCTCAAGATAGAGTTTTTTTTTTCCAACAAACAAATTGCATCATTATTTATGAAACTGTTTTTTAAAGCGTTCCTAAAAGTAAGGATATTTTACAATTAGTTTATTTTTATATGACAAGATGAAGAACTGAGCCGAAACGGCCACGCCGAATAGGATTTACGCCGAGACGGCCTCGCCGTATAGGGTTTGCGCCGAAATGCCCTCGCCGAATAGGGTTTGTGCCGAAACGGCCATACCGAATAGGATTTGCGCCGAATCGGCCACTCCGAATAGGGTTTGCGCCGAAACGGCTTCGCCGAACTAGCCTAGACCCGGCATGCAAAACGCCATCGCGTATAAATTTCAAATAAGCATAAAAGAGGGCAATGAAATGAATACAATGTTTTTTGGCTATGTAGAAAGACTGCATGAAAATGAATTTGTTGTGAAGGGTATACAACGATAGAATTGATAGTGGAGACACCTTCACACCATCCGTTCTAATTACTTCAGTTCTGTCAATTGTTGTTATTTCAGTATGGTCAGCAGGATTGCGGGGTCAAGAAGCAACAGCACTCTCATTTCAAATAATTATCAGAAACATTTAATTTCTGCTTGAGCTACCGAAATGACACCTTCGGAAAAGTCATTTCGAAGAATGAATGGTTAAGATCTTTATAACAAAAATAATGATGGATAATACTCTAACTTTGATGTCTTAATTAAAAACAAGCTTTCCCTCATGTAACGGAGAATGTCTCATGCACTTATTGCTACTACACTTTATGAGTTTAACTTTTCCATTCACAAGCAAGATGCAGATAATCTGCATCCCTCTTACACTGTGTATGACTCAAGTAGTGTAGAGGAGGGGGATTGTGATTACCCTTCATTCGCATATTGATACTATATGAGGAGGAATGGTGTATCGGATCTTCCGGTAAAAGGATGTGTGCTCTGATTTGGCCATAAATCTATCAAGGGGTTTGCGGCCTTTGCGAATGTATGTATGTATGTATATGTATGTATGTATGTATGTATGTATGTATGTATGTATGTATGTATGTATGTATGTATGTATGTATGTATGTATGTATGTATGTATGTATGTATGTATGTATGTATGTATGTATGTATGTATGTATATATGTATTAATGTATGTATGAGCTTACTTGGATATCTAACTATATAGTCACATTAACTTTGCTTTTACACACAATTGTGTATGTATGTATACATGTATGCATGATCTGATTCACTCTATACGTAAACTTAGGACAAATACACGCCCACCCATGCGCGGACACACGCGTGCGCACACACACATGCATATAGCACACCCACGTGTAAATCTGACAGAGAGAGCATTACACGTATAACCTTGCCAAAATCCAATAATGGTTTCCTAATCAGATTATAGGAAATATAATAATGCAATAATGCCTTCAGGTTTTTTAAGTCTTTTTGAGACATATACTACGGAAAGTAATATTACACAAAAGCTCCTGTGGCCATAGTATTGGAAGTAAATATTTACTCTGTCTGTCTGTCTGTCTGTCTGTCTGTCTGTCTCTCTTCTCTCTCTCTCTCTCTCTCTCTCTCTCTCTCTCTCTCTCTCTCTCTCTCTCTCTCTCTCTCTCTCTCTCTCTCTCTATCTATCTATCTATCTATCTATCTATCTATCTATCTATCTATCTATCTGTCTATCTATCTACATACACATTGTGAGCATGCTAATAACATAATATGGTGTAAATGCACACACACATACACACACACAGATATACATATATATATATATATATATATATATATATATATATATATATATATATATATATATATATATATATATATATATATATATATATTTATGAATCATTTTTTACCCCGACCGGGACTCGAACCTAGGACTTATGATTACTAAGTCAAGGCGCTACCACTACACCACAGAAGGTTAAAAGGA
>JAXCGZ010005117.1:12500-19305 GCA_037179515.1 Halocaridina rubra
TCCTCAAGGTCGCCACTGTCGTCGTCTGGTTCATTTGCAGCGAATGTCTCACACAGCTTCTTCGCCTTTGTTTGTATGATACTCGTGTCTAAGCTTATATTCTTCTTCCTGCTATTAGCAATTCACAGAGCTAAAGCAAATTCCATCAGCACTATTATCTTATTGCAGGGTGTTATGACTCTCTTCGCTATTTTATTGAAAGTAATAGTCGCTGTTTTTCAGATATTTGCCTCATCCCTCTTGCTGTATCGAACAGTAGATTCGCTGATGACGAAATGATGGCCGACATCCGAGAACCTTCTTCCTTCCTTCAGCATATCTAACAGTTTTACCTTTTCTGTTATGATCAGCATCTTCCTTTGCTGCTTAGGCTTACTACCAGAAGCCTTAGAAGATGAAGGACGCTTGGGAGGCATTGCAGAGATTGAAATACGTAAGTAAAAAAATCACAAGCACAACGTATTAAGAAGCACAACGCAAACGGCGCACATGTGAGTTAGACTGAAAGGGTGAGGTGAGACAATGGAAGATACTGGGACTACCAAGCTTCAATCAAAAAGCCAATCAGACCCCATGATACAGAAAATACAGAAAAACAATTCTGTGATTCGTCGTCTGCCACCCAACAGCCAAAAGCATCCCATGTACTATCTCACATAGGTGCAACCCTTTGCGTTTTCCAAGACGTCAATACGCTATTGTACAGTATATTACATGGTGCAATACTTTGAGTTACATGTTTATGATTTTTACTATTTTTTACTGTTTTGTTATTCCTAGGCTAGGAAATACTTTTTTTTTGTATCATAAATTAATGAAAATACTGGAAATTTTAACATATACTATCTCACATAGGTGTGACCCTTTTCTTTTCCGAAACGCCGATACCGGTATTGTATTTTATATGGTGCAATACTGTGAGTTACATGTGTAAATTATGTATTTTACTATTTTTTACTGATTTATTATTCTTAGGCTGGGAAATACTTTTTTTTTTATCAATAAAGTAATGAATATACTGGATATTTTAATATATACTATCTCATGTAGGTGCGACAATTTGCCTTTTCCGAAACGCCGATAATGTTATCGTATTTTCTTTGGTGCAGAGTTACATGTCTAAATTTATGTTTTTTACTATTTTTTACTGTTTTATTATTCTTAGCCTGGGAAATATTTTTATGTTATCAATAAAATAATAATTTTTTTTTCAATGAAATAATGAAAACACTGAAAATGTTAATATTTCCACATATTGTGGATTCTTGCATATACCCAGAAAAAAAAGAAGCTCGCCAAAAAAAAACCGCGATGCACTGAATTCACGGTAGGTGAATCGCGATATAGCGAAGGATCACTCTATATATATATATATATATATATATATATATATATATATATATATATATATATATATATATATACATATATAGAAATATATATATATATATATATATATATATATATATATATATATATATATATATATATATATATATATATATATATATATATATATATATATATATATATATATATATATATATATATATATATATATATATATATATATATATATATACATACATACATACATACATACATACATACATACATACATACATACATACATACATACATACATACATACATACATACATACATACATACATACATACATACATACATACATACATACATACATACATACATACATACATACATACATACATACATACATACATACATACATACATACATACATACATACATACATACATATATATATATATATATATATATATATATATATATATATATATATATATATATATATATATATATATATATATATATATATATATATATACAGAGATCCTTCGCTATATCGCGATTCACCTACCGCAAATTCAGTGCATCACTGTTTTTTTCAAGAGCTTTTTTTTTTCTGGGTATATGCGAAAATATATATATATATATATATATATATATATATATATATATATATATATATATATATATATATATATATATATATATATATATATATATATATATATATATATATATATATATATATATATATACATATATATATATATATATATATATATATATATATATATATATATATATATATATATATATATATAAATATATATATATATATATATATATATATATATATATATATATATATATATATATATATATATATATATATATATATATATATATATATATATATATATATATATATATATATATATATATATATATATATATATATATATATATATATATATATATATATATATATATATATATATAGTTGATAATAAGAATTCGCTAAGCGAGGAGGTAGTTAATGCTATCTCAATCCATAGTTTTAAGGACAGGTATGATAAGTATCACTAAGTACAAAATGGAACCGATCAGGAGACGAGAAGATACGAGCTTTGGGCTCTCCCCGCCCATAGGTATCCATAGGTATCCCCCCACTATATATATATATATATATATATATATATATATATATATATATATATATATATATATATATATATATATATATATATATATATATATATATATATATATATATATATATATATATATATATATATATATATATATATATATATATATATATATATATATATATATATATATATATATATATATATATATATATATATATATATATATATATATATATATATATATATATATATATATATATATATATATATATATATATATATATATATATATATATATATATATATATATATATATATATATATATATATATATATATATATATATATATATATATATATATATATATATATATATATATATATATATATATATATATATATATATATATATATATATATATATATATATATATATATATATATATATATATATATATATATATATATATATATATATATATATATATATATATATATATATGTGTGTGTGTGTGATTACCTAATTGTGATTACCTAATTGTGTTTGCGGGAGAGAGCCCAAAGCTCGTATCTTCTCGTCTCCTGATCGGTTCCATTTTGTACTTAGTGATACTTATCATACCTGTCCTTAAAACTATGGATTGAGATAGCATTAACTACCTCCTCGCTTAGCGAATTCTTATTATCAACTATTCATACGCTGAAAAAGTATTTCCTTACATCCTGCAAAGAAGTTTTCTTACGAAGCTTCAAACTATGACCTCTAGTTCTATAGCCTGCCATATCAAAATATCGATCCCTATCCACTCTATTATAACCATGAAGGAATTTAAAGACTGTCACCATATCCCCCCTAAATCTTCAAGCTTCGAGTGATGGTAAGTCTAATTCCCTCAGCCTCTCATCATAACTGAGATTGCGTATTTCTGGCATCAGTTTCGCGGCATGTCTTTGAACTTTTTCAAGCTGTTTTAAGTGCGTATTCCAAAAGGGGGCTGCATATTCGAGTTTTGGCCTCACATAGGTTACATAAATATTTCTGAACATTTCCTTGTCCAGGTGCCTAAAGGCTACCCTTACATTTGATAAGAAGGCATATGCTGCCCTTACTATGCCATTTATATGTATTTCTGGAGACAAATCTGCCAGTATGTTTACTCCTAGATCTCTCTCATTTTCTGTCTCTTGAAGTTGTACTCCAGCCACCTAGTAGTCAAGCTTGGGCCTTCTTGCACTTGTACCCATTCTCATTACCTTGCATTTTGAAATATTGAATTTCATTAGCCACTTTTCTGACCACTTATGCAGATTATTTAGATCTTCCTGAAGTTCTCTACCATTGTTCTCGTTTTTTACTTTCTTCACAATCTTTGCATCATCTGCAAGCATATTCATGAATGAATTTACAGACTCTGGTAGGTCATTTACATATACAAGGAACAAAAGTGGCCCTAAAACTGAACCCTGTGGAACTCCACTACTAACTCTCCTCCATTCAGACACTGAGTGTCTTACTCTAACCCTCTGTTCCCTTCCTTCTAAGTAAGTTTTTTTCTATTCCAAGACATTTCCACCTATTCTAGCCATTGCTTGCATATGGAACAGTGTCAAACACTTTCTGGAAGTGTAGGAATATGCAAGCTGCCCAGCCCTCTCTTTCCTGTAAGATTCAGCTTACCTCATCATAAAATTCTAATAAGTTAATTACTGTTGATATACCTTCTCTGAATCCATGTTTCCTGACTGACAAACAGTTAAAGGATTCCAAGTGAAGAGAGATATGTTTCCTTAGTAGTTTCTCCATAACTTTGCAAACTATGCTGGTCAAGGAAACTGGTCTATAGTTCAGAGCCGTATCCCTCCTTCCCTTTTTGAAGATAGGTATCACGTTTGTTTGTTTCCAGCATCTTGGAATCTCCCCTGCCTCCAGTGACTTTTTAAATATGATACTTAGTGCCACTGATATTGAGTTTGCGCATTTTTTAAGTACATAAGGGGATATGTCATCAGGCCCTGTAGCTTTATGAACATCTAACTCCATCAGCGCTTTGCATACCTCTGTGGCTGTAAGGTTGATGTTCTCTAATACTGGCCCTTGAGCTTCTATCTCTGCAATCTGAGGGGGTGGGGGTATTTTGTACTGTAAATACTGACTGAAACTCCTTCTTCAATTCTTTGCAGATCTCTTCATCCATCTCAGTGATGCTTCCATGCGCTCTCTTAAGCCTTGAAACCTGTTCTTTTACCTTCAGTTTTCCTCTGATAAAGCTGTGGAAAAGCTTAGGATTTTCTTTAGCCTTCCTGGTGATGTCCCTCTCATAGTCTCTCTCTGCCTCTCTTCTTTTACTTAGGTAGTCATTTCTTGTTCTTTTGTAGGTTGGCCAGGCATTTATGTTTTTTCTCCTCCTATACCTTTTCCAGCATTTGTCTCTCCACTCCTTAGCTCTTTTACACTCAATATCGAACCATTTCTCTCTGGCATGAATTACTCCTACTTTGGTGACAGGTATGCAGCAATCTACTATCTTCCCATATTTCTCACTAAAGATGTCATACATTTCTTGTACAGATTTATTGTAAAATAAGGTTCACCAGTCAATAACTGCAAAAAGCTCATTCATTTTGAAGTAACCCCCTTTCGGATAGTTCCTCCTCATGTCCTCAGTGCCTCTACTCTCAGGCAGAATAGCTTCAATGATATACTCCATCAACAACACACAGTGGTCACTCTTTCCAATTTGTGGTTCGTACTCAATTTTTTCAATATCCAACACATTATTTGTGAATACTAGATCAAGTAGTGATGGCTCATCCCCACCCCTGGCCCTCGTTGGTTCCATTACATGTTGGTGTAGGAAATTTCCTTGCATGCAATCTAGGAATCTTGCCCCGAATGAGTCCTCACCACTGTGTGGGTCAAGATGTATCCAATCTATCTGTTTATGATGTGTGTGTGTGTGTGTGTTAAAAATATTTTAAAATATCCAAAAAACAAAAAACGGAAGACAAGAACACACTAGCATTGACGTAATGAAGACCATTGAATTACTTAAAAATGCAAGGAAAAAAAAATCAATGAGGTATACAATTCCTAACAACTATACAACAATATTTTTGTCTATATTATTTTATAGCAATTGAAGAATTTCATTTATATTTTTCTTCCTCTTACCTGGAAATTATTACATTTTATGATTGTTTTTTTTTCCTTCACTTACCTGGAAAGCATCATTGAGTGAGTGCATCCTCATTCTTTCCCTCTCGTTGCTCTCTAGGCGGCGCAGATTTCTCTCCCGCGCCGAAGAGGATGGCTTTTTGCGACGGTTGGCATTCCGGCGGTCGTCACCCTCACCCTCACCCTCGCCCTCACCCTCGCCCTCGCCCTCACCCTCGCCCTGGCCGCCTCCGATGCCAACGCTGACGTCATCGCTCACAGAGGAGGAGTCTGTGACGTCACCACCGCTGCCCGACCCACCCACTTCCAATAACTGCTGTTGTCTTCTTCTCTTCCCGCCTCTGGAGAACCTGTAATTGATGATGATAATAATAATAATAATAATAATAATAATAATAATAATAATACACACACACACATACCGAGGCTGTTTCCTTTAAAAGTTGGTAATGGGGTAGCCGACATCAAAGAAGACACAGTATGGGAGCAGTCCCTCTACTCTCCCTCTTCTATGAGCCTCACAGGAGAATTATACAAGGGGGGGGGGGGATTCCCAGTCCTCCCGCCCCGTCCACTTTCAAATGCTTAATAATAATAATATATCTAGCTATGTATATCTATATATATGGCCCTATTCCCCCCCCCATAGGAAAGAGGGTGGGAGAGCCAAGAAACAGGCACTCACTACGATCTACACATACTTCAGTTACTGCTCTTAGCTCCTTGAGGATAAAGTGTTGCCACATTTCCCTCTCTACCAGATTGCTTGGGTCACCCCCAAGGTAGTCGGACAAGCATATTCTACATTGAGGTCCGACAGAGGCAGCTAGTTTACCCACAGAGCTTCATCACATGACAAGTCCCCTCACACCAGTCCGTTTCAGTTCAGCGAACTAGCAGGTGCGAGAAATCCCACAGACGTCACCTATACATAATCTTCCTCCACTCATTCCTATCACTTGCAGAAATTTAATGATAATAAAAAGTAATAATGATGATGATGATACTACTACTACTACTACTACCCGGACTTGCTCACGATGTGGCACAGTCACTGAAAATATGTGGGAGCATAACTGTTCCCAGCAGAATGAAGATAGTATCACCTCGGAAAGCCAAGATACAGGATCTGCCGAGGGTGAATCAT
>JAXCGZ010005118.1:5000-15000 GCA_037179515.1 Halocaridina rubra
CCCCCTCCCGGAGGGCGCCTGGGGGCTAGCCCCCTCCCGGAGGGCGCCTGGG
Organism: Halocaridina rubra; assembly: GCA_037179515.1. NCBI lineage: Eukaryota > Metazoa > Arthropoda > Malacostraca > Decapoda > Atyidae > Halocaridina > Halocaridina rubra. The sequence goes on from JAXCGZ010005118.1 coordinate 5,053, forward strand.
GGCTACCCTCCTCCAGGAGGGCGCCTGGGGGCTAGCCCCCTCCCGGAGGGCGCCTGGGAGCTAGCCCCCTCCCGGAGGGCGCCTCGGGGCTATCCCCCTCCCGGAGGGCGCCTGGGGGCTAGCCCCCTCCCGGAGGGCGCCGCGGGGCTAGCCCCCTCCCGGAGGGCGCCGCGGGGCTAGCCCCCTCCAGGAGGGCGCCGCGGGGCTAGCCCCTTCCCGGAGGGCGCCGCGGGGCAAGCCCCCTCCCGGAGGGCGCCGCGGGGCTAGCCCCCTCCCGGAGGGCGCCTCGGGGCTAGCCCCCTCAGGGAGGGCGCCTCGGGGCTAGCCCCCTCCCGGAGGGCGCCTCGGGGCTAGCCCCCTCCCGGAGGGCGCCTCGGGGCTAGCCCCCTCCCGGAGGGCGCCTCGGGGCTAGCCCCCTCCCGGAGGGCGCCGGGGGCTAGCCCCCTCCCGGAGGGCGCCGCGGGGCTAGCCCCCTCCCGGAGGGCGCCGCGGGGCTAGCCCCCTCCCGGAGGGCGCCGCGGGGCTAGCCCCCTCCCGGAGGGCGCCGCGGGGCTAGCCCCCTCCCGGAGGGCGCCGCGGGGCTAGCCCCCTCCCGGAGGGCGCCGCGGGGCTAGCCCCCTCCCGGAGGGCGCCGCGGGGCTAGCCCCCTCCCGGAGGGCGCCGCGGGGCTAGCCCCCTCCCGGAGGGCGCCGCGGGGCTAGCCCCCTCCCGGAGGGCGCCGCGGGGCTAGCCCCCTCCCGGAGGGCGCCGCGGGGCTAGCCCCCTCCCGGAGGGCGCCGCGGGGCTAGCCCCCTCCCGGAGGGCGCCGCGGGGCTAGCCCCCTCCCGGAGGGCGCCGCGGGGCTAGCCCCCTCCCGGAGGGCGCCTCGGGGCTAACCCCTTTTGGAGGGCGCCTGGGGGCTAGCCCCCTCCCGGAGGGCGCCTCGGGGCTAGCCCCCTCCCGGAGGGCGCCTGGGGGCTAGCCCCCTCCCGGAGGGCGCCTCGGGGCTAGCCCCGTCCCGGAGGGCGCCTCGGGGCTAGCCACCTCCCAGAGGGCGCCTCGGGGCTGGCCCCCTCCCGGAGGGCGCCTCGGGGCTGGCCCCCTCCCGGAGGGCGCCTCGGGGCTGGCCCCCTCCCGGAGGGCGCCTCGGGGCTGGCCCCCTCCCGGAGGGCGCCTCGGGGCTGGCCCCCTCCCGGAGGGCACCTCGGGGCTGGCCCCCTCCCGGAGGGCGCCTCGGGGCTGGCCCCCTCCCGGAGGGCGCCTCGGGGCTGGCCCCCTCCCGGAGGGCGCCTCGGGGCTGGCCCCCTCCCGGAGGGCGCCTCGGGGCTGGCCCCCTCCCCGAGGGCACCTCGGGGCTGGCCCCCTCCCGGAGGGCGCCTCGGCGCTGGCCCCCTCCCGGAGGGCGCCTCGGGGCTGGCTCCCTCCAGGAGGGCGCCTCGGGGCTAGCCCCCTCCCGGAGGGCGCCTCGGGGCTAGCCCCCTCCCGGAGGACGCCTCGGGGCTAGCCCCCTCCCGGAGGGCGCCTCGGGGCTAGCCCCCTCCCGGAGGGCGCCTGGGGGCTAGCCCCCTCCCGGAGGGCGCCTCGGGGCTAGCTCCCTCCCGGAAGGCGCCTGGGGGCTAGCTCCCTCCCGGAAGGCGCCTGGGGGCTGGCTCCCTCCCGGAGGGCGCCTCGGGGCTGGCCCCCTCCCTGAAGGCGCCTGGGGGCTAGCTCCCTCCCGGAGGGCGCCTCGGGGCTGGCCCCCTCCCGGAGGGCGCCTCGGGGCTGGCCTCCTCCCGGAGGGCGCCTCGGGACTGGCCCCCTCCCGGAGGGCACCTCGAGGCTAGCCCCCTCCCGGAGGGCGCCTCGGGGCTGGCCCCCTCCCGGAGGGCGCCTGGGGGCTAGCCCCCTCCCGGAGGGCGCCTGGGGGCTAGCCCCCTCCCGGAAGGCGCCTGGGGGCTAGCTCCCTCCCGGAAGGCGCCTGGGGTCTAGCTCCCTCCCGGAGGGCGCCTAGGGGCTGGCCCCCTCCCGGAGGGCTCCTCGGGGCTGGCCCCCTCCCGGAAGGCGCCTGGGGGCTAGCTCCCTCCCGGAGGGCGCCTCGGGGCTGGCCCCCTCCCGGAGGGCGCCTCGGGGCTGGCCCCCTCCCGGAGGGCTCCTCGGGGCTTGCCCCCTCCCGGAGGGCACCTCACGGCTGGCCCCCTCCCGGAGGGCGCCTCGGGGCTGGCCCCCTAACGGAGGGCGCCTCGGGGCTGGCCCCCTCCCGGAGGGCGCCTCGGGGCTAGCCCCCTCTCGGAGGGCGCCTCGGGGCTGGCCCCCTAACGGAGGGCGCCTCGGGGCTGGCCCCCTAACGGAGGGCGCCTCGGGGCTGGCCCCCTCCCGGAGGGCGCCTCGGGGCTAGCCCCCTCCCGGAGGGCGCCTCGGGGCTGGCCCCCTCCCGGAGGGCGCCTCGGGGCTGGCTCCCTCCCGGATGGCGCCACGGGGATAGCCCCCTCCCGGAGGGCGCCTGGGGGCTAGCCCCTTCCCGGAGGGCGCCTCGGGGCTAGCCCCCTCCCGGAGGGCGCCTGGGGGCTAGCCCCCTCCCGGAGGGCGCCTTGGGGCTAACCCCCTCCCGAAGGGCGCCTGGGGGCTAGCCCCCTCCCGGAGGGCGCCTTGGGGCTAGCCCCCTCCCGGAGGGCGCCTGGGGGCTAGCCCCCTCCCGGAAGGCGCCTGGGGGCTAGCCCCCTCCCGGAAGGCGCCTGGGGGCTAGCCCCCTCCCGGAATGCGCCTGGGGGCTAGCTCCCTCCCGGAAGGCGCCTGGGGGCTAGCTCCCTCCCGGAAGGCGCCTGGGGGGTGGCTCCCTCCCGGAGGGCGCCTCGGGGCTGGCCCCCTCCCTGAAGGCGCCTGGGGGCTAGCTCCCTCCCGGAGGGCGCCTCGGGGCTGGCCCCCTCCCGGAGGGCGCCTCGGGGCTGGCCTCCTCCCGGAGGGCGCCTCGGGGCTGGCCCCCTCCCGGAGGGCACCTCGGGGCTAGCCCCCTCCCGGAGGGCGCCTCGGGGCTGGCCCCCTCCCGGAGGGCGCCTGGGGGCTAGCCCCCTGCCGGAGGGCGCCAGGGGGCTAGCCCCCTCCCGGAGGGCGCCTCGGGGCTGGCCTCCTCCCGGAGGGCGCCTCGGGGCTAGCCCCCTCCCGGAGGGCGCCTCGGGGCTAGCCCCCTCCCGGAGGGCACCTGGGGTATAGCCACCTCCCGGAGGGCGCCTGGGGGCTAGCCCCCTCCCGGAAGGCGCCTGGGGGCTAGCCCCCTCCCGGAAGGCGCCTGGGGGCTAGCCCCCTCCCGGAGGGCGCCTCGGGGCTGGCCCCCTCCCGGAAGGCGCCTGGGGGCTAGCCCCCTCCCGGAAGGCGCCTGGGGGCTAGCCCCCTCCCGGAAGGCGCCTGGGGGCTAGCTCACTCCCGGAAGGCGCCTGGGGGCTAGCTCCCTCCCGGAAGGCGCCTGGGGGCTGGCTCCCTCCCGGAGGGTGCCTCGGGGCTGGCCCCCTCCCTGAAGGCGCCTGGGGGCTAGCTCCCTCCCGGAGGGCGCCTCGGGGCTGGCCCCCTCCCGGAGGGCGCCTCGGGGCTGGCCTCCTCCCGGAGGGCGCCTCGGGGCTGGCCCCCTCCCGGAGGGCACCTCGGGGCTATCCCCCTCCCGGAGGGCGCCTCGGGGCTGGCCCCCTCCCGGAGGGCGCCTGGGGGCTAGCCCCCTGCCGGAAGGCGCCTGGGGGCTAGCCCCCTCCCGGAAGGCGCCTGGGGGCTAGCCCCCTCCCGGAAGGCGCCTGGGGGCTAGCCCCCTCCCGGAAGGCGCCTGGGGGCTAGCTCCCTCCCGGAAGGCGCCTGGGGTCTAGCTCCCTCCCGGAGGGCGCCTCGGGACTGGCCCCCTCCCGGAGGGCTCCTCGGGGCTGGCCCCCTCCCGGAAGGCGCCTGGGGGCTAGCTCCCTCCCGGAGGGTGCCTCGGGGCTGGCCCCCTCCCGGAGGGCTCCTCGGGGCTTGCCCCCTCCCGGAGGGCACCTCGCGGCTGGCCCCCTCCCGGAGGGCGCCTCGGGGCTGGCCCCCTAACGGAGGGCGCCTCGGGGCTGGCCCCCTAACGGAGGGCGCCTCGGGGCTGGCCCCCTCCCGGAGGGCGCCTCGGGGCTAGCCCCCTCCCGGAGGGCGCCTCGGGGCTGGCCCCCTCCCGGAGGGCGCCTCGGGGCTGGCTCCCTCCCGGATGGCGCCATGGGGATAGCCCCCTCCCGGAGGGCGCCTGGGGGCTAGCCCCTTCCCGGAGGGCGCCTCGGGGCTAGCCCCCTCCCGGAGGGCGCCTTGGGGCTAGCCCCCTCCCGGAGGGCGCCTTGGGGCTAGCCCCCTCCCGGAGAGCGCCTGGGGGCTAGCCCCCTCCCGGAGGGCGCCTGGGTACTAGCCCCCTCCCGGAGGGCGCCTGGGGGCTAGCCCCCTCCCGGAAGGCGCCTGGGGGCTAGCCCCCTCCCGGAAGGCGCCTGGGGGCTAGCTCCCTCCCGGAGGGCGCCTCGGGGCTGGCCCCCTCCCGGAGGGCGCCTCGGGGATGGCCTCCTCCCGGAGGGCGCCTCGGGGCTGGCCCCCTCCCGGAGGGCACCTCGGGGCTAGCCCCCTCCCGGAGGGCGCCTCGGGGGTGGCCCCCTCCCGGAGGGCGCCTGGGGGCTAGCCCCCTGCCGGAGGGCGCCAGGAGGCTAACCCCCTCCCGGAAGGCGCCTGGGGGCTAGCCCCCTCCCGGAAGGCGCCTGGGGGCTAGCCCCCTCCCGGAAGGCGCCTGTGGGCTAGCTCCCTCCCGGAAGGCGCCTGGGGTCTAGCTCCCTCCCGGAGGGCGCCTCGGGGCTGGCCCCCTCCAGGAGGGCTCCTCGGGGCTGGCCCCCTCCCGGAAGGCGCCTGGGGGCTAGCTCCCTCCCGGAGGGTGCCTCGGGGCTGGCCCCCTCCCGGAGGGCTCCTCGGGGCTTGCCCCCTCCCGGAGGGCACCTCGCGGCTGGCCCCCTCCCGGAGGGCGCCTCGGGGCTGGCCCCCTAACGGAGGGCGCCTCGGGGCTGGCCCCCTAACGGAGGGCGCCTCGGGGCTGGCCCCCTCCCGGAGGGCGCCTCGGAGTTAGCCCCCTCCCGGAGGGCGCCTCGGGGCTGGCCCCCTCCCGGAGGGCGCCTCGGGGCTGGCTCCCTCCCGGATGGCGCCATGGGGATAGCCCCCTCCCGGAGGGCGCCTGGGGGCTAGCCCCTTCCCGGAGGGCGCCTCGGGGCTAGCCCCCTCCCGGAGGGCGCCTTGGGGCTAGCCCCCTCCCGGAGGGCGCCTTGGGGCTAGCCCCCTCCCGGAGGGCGCCTGGGGGCTAGCCCCCTCCCGGAGGGCGCCTGGGGACTAGCCCCCTCCCGGAGGGCGCCTGGGGGCTAGCCCCCTCCCGGAAGGCGCCTGGGGGCTAGCCCCCTCCCGGAAGGCGCCTGGGGGCTAGCCCCCTCCCGGAAGGCGCCTGGGGGCTAGCTCCCTCCCGGAAGGCGCCTGGGGGCTAGCTCCCTCCCGGAAGGCGCCTGGGGGCTGGCTCCCTCCCGGAGGGCGCCTCGGGGCTGGCCCCCTCCCGGAAGGCGCCTGGGGGCTAGCTCCCTCCCTTAGGGCGCCTCGGGGCTGGCCCCCTCCCGGAGGGCGCCTCGGGGCTGGCCTCCTCCCGGAGGGCGCCTCGGGGCTGGCCCCCTCCCGGAGGGCACCTCGGGGCTAGCCCCCTCAAGGAGGGCGCCTCGGGGCTGGCCCCCACCCGGAGGGCGCCTCGGGGCTAGCCCCCTCCCGGAGGGCGCCTCGGGGCTGGCCCCCTCCCGGAGGGCGCCTCGGGGCTGGCTCCCTCCCGGATGGCGCCTCGGGGATAGCCCCCTCCCGGAGGGCGCCTTGGGGCTAGAACCCTCCCGGAGGGCGCCTCGGGGCTAGAACCCTCCCGGAGGGCGCCTCGGGGCTAGCCCCCTCCCGGAGGGCGCCTCGGGGCTAGCCCCCTCTCGGAGGGCGCTTCGGGGCTAGCCCCTCCCCTAGGGCACCTCTAGGCTAGCCCCCTTCCTTAAGACGCCCTCCATCAGGGAGTCTTTGGGGTTGGCCCCCTCTCCGAGGGCGCCTCGGGGCTAGTCCCATCCCGGAGGGCGCCTCGGGGCTAGCCCCATCCCGGAGGGCGCCTCGGTTCTAGCCCCCTCCCGGAGGGACTTCGGGGAAGCCCCCTCCCGGAGGGCGCTTCGGGGCTAGCCCCCACCCGGAGGGAGCCTCGGGGCTAACCACTCCCCTAGGGCACCTCGGGGCTAGCCGGCTTCCTTAAGACGCCCTCCATCAGGGTGCCTTGGGGTTGGCCCCCTCTCGGAGGGCGCCTCGGAGCTAGTCCCATCCAAGAGGACGCCTCGGGTCTAGTCCTTTCCCGGAGGACGCCTCAGGGCTAGTCCCCTCCCGAAGGGCGCATCGGGGCTAACCCCTTCCCAGAGGGCGCCTCGGATCTCAGCCCCTAATGGATTGTGCCTCGGGGCTAGCCCTTCCCAGAAGAGCGCCTTGGGGCTAGCCCCCTCCGGGAGGGCACCTCGGGGCTAGCCCCTTCCCAGAGGGTACCTCTGGTCTCAGAACCTCATGGATTGTGCCTCGCGGCTTGCCCCTCCCAGGAGGGTGCCTCGGGGCTAGCCCCTTCATATGAGAGAGCCTCGGGGCTAGCCCTCTCCGAGAGGGCACCTCGGGTCTAGCCCCCTCCCGGAGGGCGCCTCGGGGTTAATCCCCTACCGGAGGAGCATCTCCAGGCTAGGCCCCTCCCGGAGGGCGCCTCGGGGCTAGCCTCTTCCCGGTCGGCGCCTCGGGGCTATCCACCTCCCGGTGGGTGCCTCGGGGCTAGTTCCCTCCCGGAGGGGGCCTCGGGGAAAGCCCACTCCCGGGGGGCGCCTCGGGGCAAGCCCCCTCCCGGAGGCCGCCTCAGGCAAGCCCCCTCCCGGGGGGCGCCCTGGGGCAAGTCCCCTCCAGTGGGGCGCCTCGGGGCAAGTCCAATCCCGGGGGGCGCCTCGGGGCAAGCCCGCTCCCGGGGGGCGCCTCGGGGCAAGTCCCCTCCCGGGGGGCGCCTCGGGGCAAGTCCCCTCCCGGGGGGTGCCTCGGGGCTAGCCCCCTCCCGGAGGGCGCCTCGGGGCTAGCCCCCTCCCGGAGGGCGCCTCGGGGCTAGCCCCCTCTCGGACGGCGCCTCGGGGCTAGCCCCCCACGGAGGGCGCCTCGTGGCTCGCCCCCTCCCGGAGAGCGCCTCGGGGCTCGTCCCCTCCCAGAGGGAGCCTCGGGGCTCGCCCCCTCCCAGAGGGCCCCTCGGGGCTCGCCCCCACCCGGGGGGCACCTCGGGGCTAGTCCCCTCCCAGGGGGTCGCCTCGGGGCAAGTCCCCTCCCGGGGGGCACCTCAGGGCAAGCCCCTCCCAGGGGGGTGCCTCAGGGCAAGTCCCCTCCCGGGGGGCGCCTCGGGGCAAGCCCCCTCCCGGGGGGTGCCTCGGAGCAAGCCCCCTCCTGGAGGGCGCCACGGGGCAAGCCCCCTCCCAGGGGGCGCCTCGGGGCAAGCCCCCTCCCGGGAGGCTCTTCGGGGCAAGCCCCCTGCAGGGGGGTGCCTCGGGGCAATCTCCCTCCCGGGGGGTGCCTCGGGGCAAGCCCCCTCCCGGGGGGCGCCTCGGGGCAAGCCCCCTCCCGGGGGGCACCTCGGGGCAAGCCCCCTCCGGGGGGACGCCTTGGGGCAAGCCCCCTCCCGGGGGGCACCTCGGGGCAAGCCCCCTCTCGGAGGGCGCCTCAGGGCTAGCCCCTTTCCAGAGGGCGCCTCGGGGCTAGCCCCCTCCCGGAGGGCTCATCGGGGCTAGCCCCCTCCCGTAGGGCGCCTCGGGGTTCGTCCCCTCCCGGGTTGCGCCTCGGGGCTCGCCCCCTCTCGGAGGGCGCCTCGGGGCTGGCCCCCTCCCGGAGAGCGCCTCGGGGCTAGCCCCCTCCGAGAGGGCACCTCGGGGCAAGCCCCCTCCCGGAGGGCGCCTCGGGGTAGTCCCCTCTCGGAGTACGCCTCGATACTAGTCCCCTCCCTGAGGACGCCTCGGGGCTAGCCCCCTCCCGGAGGGCACCTCAGGGCTAGCCCCCTCCAGAAGGGCGCTCTCCTGTAGGGTGCCTTGGGGTTAGCCCCATCCCTGAGGGCGCCTCGGGTCTAGCCCAGGAGGGAGCCTTTTGGCTAGCCCCTTTCCAGCAGGGCGCCTTGGGGCTAGCTCCCTCCTGGAGGGCGCCTCGGGGCTAGCCCCCTTCCGGAGGGCGCCTCGGGGCTAGCTCCCTCCCGGAGGGCGCCTCGGGGCTAGCCCCCTCCCAGAGGGCGCTTCGGGGCTAGCCCCCTCCCAGAATGCACCTCAGGGCTAGCCCCCTCCCGGAGGGTGCCTCGGGGCTAGCCCCCTCCCAGAAGGCGCCTCGGGGCTAGCCCCCTCCCGGAGGGCGCCTCGGGGCTAGCCTCCCCCGGAGGGCGCCTCGGGGCTAGTCCCCTCCCGGAGGGCGCCACGGGGATAGCCCCCTCCTGGAGGGTGCCTCGGGGCTAGCCCCCTCCCGGAGGGCGCCTCGGGGCTAGCCCCCTCCCGGACGGCGCCTCGGGGCTAGCCCCCCACGGAGGGCGCCTCGTGGCTCGCCCCCTCCCGGAGGGCACCTCGGGGCTCGTCCCCTCCCAGAGGGAGCCTCGGGGCTCGCCCCCTCCCAGAGGGCCCCTCGGGGCTCGCCCCCACCCGGGGGGCACCTCGGGGCTAGTCCCCTCCCAGGGGGTCGCCTCGGGTCAAGTTCCCTCCCGGGGGGCACCTCGGGGCAAGCCCCCTCCCGGGGGGTGCCTCGGAGCAAGCCCCCTCCTGGAGGGCGCCACGGGGCAAGCCCCCTCCCAGGGGGCGCCTCGGGGCAAGCCCCCTCCCGGGGGGCGCCTCGGGGCAAGCCCCCTCCGGGGGGGCGCCTCGGGGCAAGCCCCCTCCCGGGGGGCACCTCGGGGCAAGCCCCCTCTCGGAGGGCGCCTCAGGGCTAGCCCCTTTCCAGAGGGCGCCTCGGGGCTAGCCCCCTCCCGGAGGGCTCATCGGGGCTAGCCCCCTCCCGTAGGGCGCCTCGGGGTTCGTCCCCTCCCGGGTTGCGCCTCGGGGCTCGCCCCCTCCCGGAGGGCGCCTCGGGGCTCGCCCCCTCCCGGAGGTCGCCTCGGGGCTCGCCCCCTCCCGGGGGGCGCCTCGGGGCAAGCCCCCTCCCGGGGGGCGCCTCATGGCAAGCCCCCTCCCAGGGGGCGCCTCGGGGCAAGCCCCCTTCCGGGGGGCGCCTCGGGGCAAGCCCCCTCCTTGGGGGCACCTCGGGGCAAGCCCCCTCCCGTGGGGTGCCTCGGGGCAAGCCCCCTCCCGGGGGGCGCCTCGGGGCAAGCCTCTTCCCGGGGGCGCCTCGGGGCAAGCCCCCTCCTGGGGGGCGCCTCGGTGCAAGCCCCCTCCCGAGGGACGCCTCAGGGCAAGCCCCTCCCGGGGGACGCCTCGGGGCAAGCCCCCTCCCGTGGGGCGCCTCGGGGCAAGCCCCCTCCCGGGTCGCGCCTCGGGGCAAGCCCCCTCCCGGGGGGTGCCTCGGTGCAAGCCCCCTCCAGGGGGACGCCTAGGGGCAAGCCCCCTCCCAGGGTGCCTCGGGGCAACCCTCCTCCCTTCGGGCGCATCGGGGCAAGCCCCCTTCCGTGGGGTGCCTCGGGGCAAGCCCCCTCCGGGGGGGCGCCTCGGGGGCAAGCCCCCTCCCGGGGGGCGCCTCGGGGCTAGCCCTACTCCCGGGGGAGCCTAGGGGCTAGCCCTTTCCCGTGGGCGCCTCGGGGCTAGCCCCCTACCGGGGGGCGCCTCGGGGCTAGCCCCCTCCCGTGGGGCGGCTCGGGGCTAGCCCCTCCCGGAGAGGCTCCCTCGGGGCTAGCCCCCTCCCGGAGAGGCCCCCTCGGGGCTAGCCCCCTCCCGGAGAGGCCCTTTCTGGGCAAGCCCCCTCCTGGAGGGTGCCTCGGTGCTAGACGGAGAGCACCTCGTT
>JAXCGZ010005119.1:0-5000 GCA_037179515.1 Halocaridina rubra
TTGGTACACTTACCTAACTCCCCACAAGTGAGACAGTTACAAATAAGCAACCAGTCAACCACCATTTATCCACCATATTATGAACAGAGGGAATAATGAAAAAGAAAAAAATTCCAGGACAGTCTAACGATAAAGATCCCGAACTCTATAATGAGAAAATGAGGAACAGTACAACAAGAAAATCCCAGACACTATAATGAGGATAATCCCAGACTGTATAATGAGAATAATCCCGGACACTATAATGAGAATAATTCCGGAAACTATAATGACAAATCAGGGATAGAGTAACAAGAAAATCCCAAACCGAGTAATGAGGAAAAATCCCATGCAGGGCCCCAATTAACTGTGACAAACTCTGGCTTAATAAAATAATTTCTTTGTCTAGGAAAAAGGCAAGTCATCAACAATTAAAGCATCAGCTTGGTATTTCAATTATACTTGGGTTATGGAAAATGGAGAATATTTAAAGCAACTTTAATCTTAACTTGCAATAAACCCTTTAACTGTCACAAAGGTTTAACAAATCGACATAACAAACAGACTCAGTAACTGAAATGCCTTATAAATTTCACCAAACTAATGTACAAAATGTTCAAAAAACTAATAGTAATCAAACAAATATAGAGAAAACTTCTCTTCACTATATCAAATGGTGGTTTGGGTAATATCACTTTAGAATTTAACAAATAATGTGGTGGAACATGGCGACCTAACTAATTATTCGTATTTTCACTATACTCACTGATGGAGTCAAGCCAGCATAACACATACAGGAGGTTGTATCACCCAAAGTACACCTGAAAAGAATATTCCGGAGAAGCTCTATCTATAGACATCTAGAATAGATGAACGGGGATTGGTTAGTTTTTTGCCTGCTTTAAGATGATTGGATGTCGTTCTTCTACGGATACGTCTATATAACATTACCAGTAAATATTGCAGTTTTAAAACCCCCGTGAGACTATTTTATATGGCAATTTAACAATTATATAATATACAATATACTGTAAATGAATGCTATAAGAGGAAGGAATGCAAGGAACTATGGTAAGTTGCTGAAACATTGATGAGTGGGCACGTCACTATATATATATATATATATATATATATATATATATATATATATATATATATATATATATATATATATATATATATATATATATATATATATATATATATATATATATATATATATATATATACCTATACAAACGCGCACACACACACACGCACACACACACACAAAATTGAGTATGAACCACCAATTGGAAAGAGTGACCACTGTGTGTTGTTGATGGAGTATATCATTGAAGATATTCTGCCTGAGAGTAGAGGCACTGAGGACATGAGGAGGAACTATCCGAAAGGTGATTACATCAAAATGAATGAGCTTTTTGCAGTTCTTGACTGGAGAACCTTATTTTACAACAAATCTGTACAAGAAATGTATGACATCTTTTGTGAGAAATATGGGAAGATAGTAGATTGCTGCATACCTGTCACCAAAGTAGGTGTATTTCATGCCAGAGAGAAATGGTTCGATAATGGGTGTAAAAGAGCTAAGGAGTGGAGAGACAAATGCTGGAAAAGGCATAGGAGGAGAAAAAACATAAATGCCTGGCAAACCTACAAAAGAGCAAGAAATGACTACCTAAGTAAAAGGAGAGAGGCAGAGAGAGACTATGAGAGGGACATCACCATTAAGGCTAAAGAAAATCCCAAGCTTTTCCACTGCTTTATCAGTGGAAAACTGAAGGTAAAAGAACAGGTTTTAAGGCTAAAGAGAGCGGATGGAAGCATCACTGAGACGGATGAAGAGATCTGCAAAGAATTGAACAAGGAGTTTCAGTCAGTATTTACAGTAGAAAATACCCCACCCCCTCAGATTGCAGAGATAGAAGCTCAAGAGCTGGTATTAGAGAACATCAACCTTGCAGCCACAGAGGTATGCAAAGCGCTGATGGATTTAGATGTTCATAAAGCTACAGGTCCTGATGACATATCCCCTCATGTGCTTAAAAAATGCACAAACTCAATATCAGTGGCAATAAGTATATTTAAAAAGTCACTGGAGTCAGGGGAGATTCCAAGATGCTGGAAACAAGCAAATGTGATACCTATCTTCAAAAAGGGAAGGAGGGATACGGCTCTGAACTATAGACCAGTTTCCTTGACCAGCATAGTTTGCAAAGTTATGGAGAAACTACTATGGAAACATATCTCTCTTCACTTGGAATCCTTCAACTCTTTGTCAGTGAGGCAATATGGCTTCAGAGAAGGTAGATCAACAGTAACAAACTTATTAGAATTCTATGATGAGGTAAGCCGAATCTTACAGGAAAGGGAGGGCTGGGCAGATTGCATATTCCTAGACTTCCAGAAAGCGTTTGACACTGTTCCACATGGGAGACTTATTAGGAAGTTGCAAGCAATGGCTAGAATAGGTGGAAATGTTTTGGAATGGATAAAAACTTACTTAGAAGGAAGGGAACAGAGGGTTAGAGTAAGACACTCAGTATCTGAATGGAGAAGAGTTAGTAGTGGAGTTCCACAGGGTTCAGTTTTAGGGCCAGTTTTGTTCCTTGTATATGTAAATGACCTACCAGAGTGTGTAAATTCATTCTTGAATATGTTTGCAGATGATGCAAAGATTGTGAAGAAAGTAAAAAACGAGAATAATGGTAGAGAACTTCAGGAGGATCTAAATAATCTGCATGAGTGGTCAGAAAAGTGGCTAATGAAATTCAATACTTCAAAATGTAAGGTAATGAGAATGGGTACAAGTGCAAGAAGGCCCAAGCTTGACTACTCGGTGGCTGGAGTACAACTTCAAGAGACAAAAAAATGAGAGAGATCTAGGAGTTAACATACTGGCAGATTTGTCTCCAGAAATACATATAAATGGCATAGTAAGGGCAGCATATGCATTCTTATCAAATGTAAGGGTAGCGTTCAGGCACATGGACAAGGAAATGTTCAGAAATATTTATGTAACCTATGTGAGGCCAAAACTCGAATATGCAGCACCCTTTTGGAATCCACACTTGAAAAAGCACATAGCTAAGCTTGAAAAAGTTCAAAGACATGCCACGAAACTGGTGCCAGAAATACGCAATCTCACTTATGATGAGAGGCTGAGGGAATTAGACTGACCATCACTCGAAGCTAGAAGAGTGAGGGGGGATATGGTGACAGTCTTTAAATTCCTTCATGGTTATGATAGAGTGGATAGGGATCGATATTTTGATATGGCTGGCTCTAGAAGTAGAGGTCATAGTTTGAAGCTTCGTAAGAAAACTTCTTTGCAGGATGTAAGGAAATACTTTTTCAGTGTAAGAGTAGTTGATAATTGGAATTGGCTAAGCGAGGAGGTAGTTAATGCTATCTTAATCCATAGTTTTAAGGACAGGTATGATAAGTATGACTAAGTATAAAATGGAACCGATGAGGAGACGGGAAGATACGAGCTTTGGGCTCTATCCCATAAACACAATTAGGTAATCACAATTAGGTAATCACAATTAGGCAATCACACACACACACACACACACACACACACACACACACACACACACACACACACACACACACACACACACATATATATATATATATATATATATATATATATATATATATATATATATATATATATATATATATCACACTAAATCACATCCACATATATTTATTTATTAGAAATTGTAATAATTGAAAAATATATTTTTTAATAACTTTGAAATGAGCTAACAACGCTGTAAAAGTTTTAAAATACTCAGTTAATTATTTTGGGTACTTTGGTGAATTTTCACACACTCTTAATTACAGTAACTAAAAGAAGGAAAAAGGGTATGTAGTATATAATTTTCTCTGCAGGGCGCTTGCAAACAAATTTAAGTTCACAGCGGGAGGTTTTTAAAGTTTAAGCGCATATATATACATACATATTTTTTTTTTTAAATAAATATTCAAATAAATAAATATTTAATTAAAATTGATTTCTGACCTTATCTGTGCATAAATTAGTTAGGTGACAATAAATATTTTTCTTCTCAACTGTGTTTTAACTTTGTAGAAAAATGTTTACGAGAGAAAAAAAGAAACTTTGTGTTTTAAAGTTTATATATGTGTAGGAAGTGATGTTAATTGTGCTTGAATTAATTAGAGATCTTAGATAAAGACAGAAAATGAGTTCTCTCTCTCTCTCCTCTCTCTCTCTCTCCTCTCTCTCTCTCTCTCTCTCTCTCTCTCTCTCTGTATATATATATATATATATATATATATATATATATATATATATATATATATATATATATATATATATATATATATATATATATATGAATAATTTATTACCCCTGAGCGGGACTCGAACCTAAGACACAGAATTACTGTGCCAAGGCGCTACCAACTACACCACTGAAGATCTAAAGGAGAAGCAAACCTTACAAATTAACTGCTCTACTGGGAATGAACACATTCCATCTGAATGCCTTTCTTTCCATAGCACAGCTTCCCTAACCTCACTTGAGGCTTCGTTTTTCACATTTAATATAAATCCAAGCTATATAGGCGTTAATAATCATCAAATAAACACCTTAACATATGTGAAAGCATAATCATATTTTACCCCTGACAGGGACTTGAACCTAGGACATAACTACTGTGCCAAGGTGCTATTAAGTATACCACTGAAGGTCTATAGGAGAAACAAACCTTACAGCTTAATTGCTATACTAAGAAAGAATGCATTTTATCTAAATACCTTGTTGTTCATAGTACAGCCTCTCCTAACCTCACTCGTGGCTTCGCTTTTCACATTGAATTCAAATCCCAGCTATATAGGCATTAATAATAATCAAATAAGCATATTAACATATATGAAAGCATGAATCATGTTTTATCCCTGATCAGGATCCGAACCTAAGATACATAATTACTGTGCCATTGTGCTATTAACTATACCATTGAGGGTCTAAAGGAGAAGCAAACCT
>JAXCGZ010005119.1:10000-19243 GCA_037179515.1 Halocaridina rubra
AAGATGGCTCAAGTTGCACTCTTAGCATTTTGTAAAGCAAAGTCAATTAGTGTGAATGTGTGTTTTTTTTATTTTACATATGTTTAGATATATGTGAATTTCATTAATTTGTTTGTGTGAATGTGCTGTATATATAAATTTTACTTATTTACAACTATAATTTTGTTTGATTATAGTAACTTCATTTATATGTCTTTTTCACTCTTTCATAGGTACATGATTATGAACACAGTGGATGTTTGAAACGTTGTTGTGTGAGGTATTATAAGAAGATTAAATGATTATGTTCTACAATGTTTGCTTGGACCGTTCTTGCCCTTCAGTTAATAATAATAATAATAATAATAATAATAATAATAATAATAATAATAATAATAATAATAATAATAATAATAATAATTACCATGTGACGTTATGACGCCACCCTGTCTGTTTGGAGTTGAACTCTTTACTTTCCTTGGGCTGAAGGAGAGCCACAGATTTTATATCGACTGAGCTGCAATCCCCTTGTAGTGTAATGAGTACTTTTTGGAAGGTAATGAAGGTTATGTCGCCAGGATTAATCACGAAATCTCGTGTTCGCCGCTTTGAAGTTTTAATTCGTGTTAGATATCTCATATTATTCTATGCTTTCTTGAGAAAGTGTGTCTTTTATTTGTTAATACGACGTTATTTCCTACTGCAGCTAGCATAGTGGCAATGAAAATAGTAGATTCTCTATCCTTTTAGTCTGCTCTTACGACATGTAGGCGATGTGAGTGTGAAAGTCTCTCTCCCCCACCATCTGCAATAATATGCGTTAATACATGATTTAATGGATTACTGGAATAAGTTTGGAATTCGCCTCCTGATCGCACAGGATAGAGAGAAAACCTCTCTGTTTCCTAAGGGCATCTTAAGCACCACCTGCTTTTGAGGTAATGGCCTTTTTTTTTTCTCTCTCTTTTTTTCTTTTTGGCTCCAGTCGTCTCATAAACCGCGGAAACTCGGCGATTACGATTGCTAATAATTTATAAGTAAGTAGTGATCGCCTGAGAACTCTGCCTATAAAATGAACCTGTGAATGGAAATGGTAGACCATAGGTACAGTCAACTGAACAGGTAGTATTGGTCGATATTCTCATTTATGTACATCGACATGTTTTGTATAAAACAGTGTGAATAGTAGTTCTTGCTACTCACGTGTGACATTAAGTACGACGTAGGAAGTTTTCGGCTGACAGACTACCCTCTGGTATGCTTTGTCGTCTGTAGGAGTTAACGCCTGACATGAGAGGGTCGAACCTTGCAGCTCCCTCGTTGCTCTAAGCGCTACAATGGCTTCTGAAGTGTACGATTCTAGAATGAGATTTGGAAATTAATAATAATAATAATAATAATAATAATAATAATAATAATAATAATAATAATAATAATAATAATAATAATAATAATAATAATAATAATAATGTTAACTGTAACATTGATAACATGGCCCTTGTGATAAAAAAAAGAATACTAATCATAATATATTTTCAATTAGCACTGATGACAACTGTATGTAAATATAAAAATGAATAAAAGTTTTGGAGCTCCAGGCTTATATAAAACCATAATAATTTATCACCTGTGTACAGTTTTCCTACAACATTTCCTATTCTATTTTTCTTCCATTGCTCTCTCCACTACCTCCCCCCCTCTATCTCTTCTCTCACCTGTCAGAGGGTCTGACGTGGTCTTAAAGGAGAGAATTGGAAGGGGTTTCCCTCCCGTCCACCAGGTAAGGTCAGGTGGAGGTCGACCTCCAACACTCCTACAGATGAGTCTGGGCTTGGAGTCCTCCTTTAGAGGTCCTACTTCGTCCAACATCGTGTGACCTCTCCAGAGGATAGTAGGTTGGCCAGCGGGGACTGAAAATGGGATTCACAAACAAATGTTACTTTAAAAGTTGATACAGCGTGTGGAGTTATGCTCACTTCTGCAAGGTAGCAGAATACTACTACTACTACTACTACTACTACTACTACTACTACTACTACTACTACTACTACTACTACTACTACTGCTACTACTACTACTACGAATAATAATAATAATAATAATAATAATAATAATAATAATAATAATAATAATAATAATAATAATAATAATAATAATAATAATAATAATAATAATATAATTATTATTATTTGTTTGTGTGAATGTGTTATATATATATACATTTTACTTATTTAAATTATTTTTATTAGATTATTTCTTCATGTATATGTCTTGTTTTATAGTAAATGATTATGAACACACAAGATGTTTGAAACGTTGTTGTCGTGAGGTATTATTATAAGGTGATTCAAGAAATATGTTCTACGATGTTTGCTTGGACCGTTCTTGTTCTTCAGTTTATCTTAAGACTAAGATTCCTTAGAGACAAACGAATATCTGATATTATTATTATTATTGTTATTATATTATTATTATTATTATTATTATTATTATTATTATTATTATTATTATTATTATTATTATTATTATTTATTGTCATTACTACTACTACTACTTACTACTACTACTACTACTACTACTACTACTACTACTACTACTACTACTACTACTAATAATAATAATAATAATAATATTAATATTAATAATAATAATTGTAAAGTATACTCACTAACTACAGTTAAGTTGACAAGGGCAGTGGTAGATGGTGATACTCTAAAATCTACCCTACAGGTGAAGATGCCCTGATCGTGGATATGGGTGGGTTCTAGCACCAACATGGGAGGATCAGAAGCTGTGGTGAAGAATGCCCTCCCACCTAATGCCTTTTCGTCCTCCCATCTCACACCCGAGGTGAATTCCCCAGCGCGGGCGTCGTAGCTGTTAATTGAAGAAAGAAAATGCAATTTAACAAATAAATCATAATCTAAAATGAGAGAGAGAGAGAGAGAGAGAGAGAGAGAGAGAGAGAGAGAGAGAGAGAGAGAGAGAGAGAGAGAGAGAGAGAGAGTCCGTCCTAGGAAAATACAAAGCACACCAATTGAAAGTGAGAAAACGGTTTAGTTGTGTAACAACAATACTCGAGGGAATTTCTTTGTTCAAAATTGAATTTTGTTTTCCCATGTTAAGCAAGAGAGAAAACTCGAATCTTGCTTTGGTGTGTACTTTTAAAACTTACAAATTTGAGAAACATACACACTATCCAAACATGCATATATTGGAATTCGCTAAGCGAGGAGGTAGTTAATGCTATCTCAATCCATAGTTTTAAGGAGAGGTATGATAAGTATCACTAAGTATAAAATGGAACCGATCAGGAGACGGGAAGATACGAGCTTTGGGCTCTTTCCCGTAAACACAATTAGGTAATCACAATTAGGTAATCACATAGTGTTCTTTATATTTGCTATCATTCTTGTTGTATTGTTGTTGTTACTCTTGTTTTTGTTGTTCGCCATAGTTGTTGCCGTTAATTTTACTACTGTTTTTGTTTCTTAGTAAGTGTTATGAGCTATACGTACTTGGAGAATAAGAAGGAGAGAAGAGTGGCGTCCATCACCCGGAAGCCTCCTTTATCGAGCTTTGACTTCAGTGACTACGCAACTAGGATAGCTCGATGATTTTACAGGCTACCCTTACGAGGTCGGACAAAGTGACTGTAATCCCGTATATAACATCAACTTACTGAAGATTTTTCAGTTATTGCTGTTCGCTATCTTGCAGTTAACCATGTAGTAGCTTGACCCATGGCACTAGCCTCACGTTTCGATAGTACAACTTAAGGTCTTTCGGACTTAGATAGGACTGTCCAGGACGATTCGATATTAAGTCTTCCTTCCATTACGGTTCTTTTTCAATGCCTATATCAACATCGAATATATGTGGATATTCGTTACACATCTCTTATTATCCTTTCACATCTAACAAGTCACAACAATCCCCATCTCTGTTGCTCTTCATGTTTTCTTCGTGCCTAGGTTCGATGAGAACAGTTTATTTTTTTTTACCTCCCGTCCTATTGTCACACTCAAATAAAGAAGAAAGACTTTATGCTGCATGCCATTTCACCTTACAGATGATATATCCGTCGTTTTTATTGTTTTCTTACTTGTATATTTCAGCTTTCAGATCTGATAATCCTTCCTGTTCTCTCTCTTACTGTAGCCCTTTATGGTCGGTTTATAGAAGATTTGGTCTACAGATTCTGTTCTCATTCTTACTGTAACCCATTAGTCCATGAGCCTGGTCTCAAAATTTTAGCCATCGGTACCATATTTGGGCAGGAAATCTCACAGTAATTAACTGAAAGACAAATGTCTATAATCTTCAAAAAATCATGATAGCATTCTATATCTCTTTGCTTTCCCTGTGATATCAGCCATTTCTTTGGCATCACTTGTGATTTTTCATTGCGTGACTTACAGAGTTTTTTTTTTCCTGTGGCACAATGCATTACCTTTAGTAGGGCATGTAATATATCAAAATGAAGCTTAAGAAAAGGAAATTTTGAATAATATAGCATGCTTGAATATCTGATCTTCTGTACTAGTTATAAGCATGTTAAATTTTCAGAGTTCCTTTTTTTTTATAAAACTTAGTTTCTTTCATTACAGTAAGGTGATCGTTCCTGATATTGATGGACTGATTAATAATGCACATTCTATAGTTTATGAGATTTCTTTTGATACCGGTATGAGATCTGTAGCTATTATATTAAGAGAGTTATTTGATGTCAAAATAACCTCTATAATATCGTTCTTTATATAGGCTACAGGCAACGGGTATGAATAATTAGTACATATCTTCCTCTTTCTGGTTACTGGCAATGAAGATGTATGTGGGATGTAGTTTCTATGGATGACAGAAAGCCTGTTATGTAAAGATGGAATCCTCAAAGGAAAAATGCATCATGCACTTTGAAACATACACTAAAGATGCAGGAACCCTAGTTACACCCCAGAACTACGACTCATGGTTGACTCTTCTTGATGCTCCCCGATTGAGGAATGATGTTCCAATTCTTCAGATTGCAGGAGGTCTACGTGAGCCTGAGATGCCCAACATAAGTTGCCACAGACAATGTAGGAGCCGTTTTAAGCTGAAAAGAGATTAGGAGATCCTTAAAATAAAATCAGCTGAAAAGTCGGATGAAGATGCTGGGAGTAGTGGAACTGCAAAGCAATAACATAGAATGCCCTCCACATCCAGAGTGTTTCAGCCTGAATGTATATTCTGCAGAAAAGATGAAGTTTTAAAAGGAACATCAACTTGTGGAAACCTTATTGCGGTCAGACAACTGATGGTTGATGAGAGACTTCGACAATGTGCTGTTGAGAAACAAGATGACAAGATCCTAGTCATCACAAGTCGGGACATTGTAGCCACAGAAGCTCATTATCATAACTCTTGTTACAGAAACTGTACTAGGAGATCACTAAAATATCAAGAAATAAGATCGGCAAGCAAGGCTGAAGATAAATCTGAAGCAGCTTACAACAAAGTTCAGTCTGACGCTTATGCTGACCTTTTCTTCCTCATAAGAAATGAAATGCTGCCTGATAAGCTGATTGTTCCAGTAGCCACGTTTTCATCTAGAATGGAGAATTTCATGCATGCTAGAGGCTTTTCAATGACAGACTCTGTTAACAAGCACATAGACGGAGACTGGAATCGGAATTTGGTGACATTCTTCACATATATAAGGATGAAGCTGGAAAACTGATAGCAGTTCCAAGCAATGTTACAATGCAAGACGTGGTCCTAGAAAATAGAAAACTTGAAAATGAACTGAAAATGCTGAGGATAAAAACAAGTGACATAAGCTGCATAATTCACCATGCATCTTGTTATGTTCGCTCATCAGTACATGAAAACTGTGCAACATCTCCATGGCCCTATCATCCATATGATGTTACTAAAGAGGCCATGAATCTACCAAGTCTCCTGCAACAGTTCTTGACTGGTGTTCTCACTTTGGAACCTGAAAATGAAAGCCATCACAAAGAGTAAACTTACTAATACAATCTCTTAGTCAGGATCTGATGTATGCCACAACACAGGGAAGGCAGAACCTCCAAAGCATTTCTTGCTTCCATATGCTATCAGAACATTAATAGGTAATACTGAATTAATCCATATGGTAAACAGGCTTGGGCATGGTGTATCATACTCACAACTTGAAGAAAATGGCACAGCCCTCTGCCTACAGAAATTAGTGCTACTTAGAATCAACAGGTGGCCATACCTACTCCTTTGCAGTCAAGTATTTTCACAACTTTGGCATGGGATAATATTGACAGACTTGAGGAAACCTCCCATCGTGTTAATGGCATTGCTGTACAACCAAAAATATTTGGTCTTCATCTTCCAAAAGCTGCTCTTTTAACTGTTGATAAGAAAAAACAATGAACTATATATGCAGAGCACACCGAGCTGCACACTTAATTTGATGGAAAGAGAGTAGGTCCACAACCATTGCAGACAAGTACAGTGAACAGTAAGGAAGCTGATGAAGCTGCAGACACTGCTTACAGTATCAACTTCATGTGGATCCTTCACAGACTTTCAGCTGTTGAAAATGCAAGCATCCCAAGCTGGACCAGATTCAACATAAAAATGAGAAATGACATCTCCATCAAAGAAGACCTCCTGTGTTACCTCCCAACAATAAATGCCCCTGCAACTGATATGACAGCTGCCTTTGAAATTTTGAATCAGCCTGAGGCTATCAGAACCGAACTACAACTGCCAGTTATTGTCATTGTTGTAGATCAAGATATTTTTGCATAAGTATCTGAGATTGCCTGAAATCACGGTGTAAAATAATATGCCAATATCATTATCAGGATGGGGGAATTCCATACCATCTTCAATGCTCTCACTGTCCTAAGAAAGAGGTTTCAAGATGCTGGCTTACGTGATATATGTATTGAATCTGGTGTTGTTGCAGAAGGTTCTGGTAATGGGGTTCTTGAAGCTAGTATGTACAACCGAGCTGTAAGAGCTCACAAACTTGTGTATGAGGCTTTGATGGGTTAATTTGGAAACAGTTCATGTAACAAGTGGAAGCAGATGAACATGAGTACATGAAAGTTTGATGCCCTCTAGCCAAGTTAGGCAACATAAATCGGAAACAGGAAGATATTTCCAATTTCTTCCAGACTCAAAGCTTTATAGAACTCAAGACAATTTGGTCTCAGTTCCTTGACCATCTTCGCAAGTCAAATGGTGATCTTTCAGCATTTTGGGTCTCTTACATTGACATGGTTGAGGACATTATTTTTGGCTTGCTGCGTGCATCTCGTGAAGGGAACTGGGACCTCCATGTGCATGCCATCAGAGCACTGATTCCCTGTCCTTTGCGTATGACAGGACGTGCTATGCCAGATACCTCCCTGTTTATTATGCCCAGATAACACCATTAAAGAACACGCACCCAAAAGTGTATAAAGCCTTCAGAAATGGTTGCTTTTCTGTGCAGCTGTCAAGTAATGGACCTTTTGGTCATCTTACAGTAGATCAAGCACTTGTAGTGACAGTAAACAGAGACACTCAGACACCAGTAGGCACATCCAGATTCAGATTGAAGCCAGGGCAGTCAAGCGTTATTTCATAACATCGGAACACAGATGTGCATTTTTGGGTCAGTTAAGAAACATGATGCAAGAGAATATAACATAGCCACTTCATCATGATCTCCAACAATCAAGAATTGATAAGGATGAAGAGGCAGTTTCACTAATAATCAGTTTTATTGACAGCTGGAGAAATCCATTTTCCAGTCAGCAGGACATTGTCTGCATCTAAACAGGAAAGGCTGCCACTCCAGAGGTTCCTTCAGATTTACTCAGTGCTCAAGATGTTGGAGAAAAGTGTTACATGAAGTTTAAAAAAGAAAGGCTAGAATTCAAGCCACCTGTTACACAGTTCTCATACTATCAAGAATAATACACTGAAAACCTTTAGCATCTTGTGTAAGAAGAGAGAAGTGAAGACACAAACTGGGAGAGTAATCATACTGAAGGCAGACTGATCACTGTTTGGGAGAATCATTGTTATGGCCCACGTTCGAAACCTACAGATGGCAGATATATTTACCTAGTCTCTTGGAACAATGCCAACTTCAGAGGGTTTACCAAGGAAGACAAACAAGGCAATCCTAGCTATCACACTGCACAAGGATGTAACATCCAAAGAGGAAAGGCCATTATTTTCAGTGTCTGTAATTGACGGTATAATGTTAGAGCAGAAAGTGAAAGGAGACCATATCACGTTTGGAGATATTGCACAGACAGTCTTTGCAATGGCACTGAAGGAGGGAGGTTTTGCTCAAAGGCTTGATGTTGTGTTTGATACCTATTCTGATCTATCCATCAAGTGTTCAGCAAGAAGGCTTAAAGGAGAAAACAATTGACCAGTCCTTCAGAGCATCACTGTTAACCAGCTTGTCCATCATTGGAGATAATTTTTAAGACAGAGTGCCAACAAAACCAACTTTATAACATTTCTTGTGAATGAATGGAAGCAAGACCAATATAGAAGCAAACTAGAACAAAAGGTTATCTTTGTTACAGATGCTGACCAGTGCTTTGTGATAATCCAAAATGGAAGATTGATGGTACCTGATCTATCATGCGCTCAAGAAGAAGCTGATGGCCATCTTCTCTTTCATGCTGCACATGCTGTAAAGCAAGGACATCAAGAAGTTCTTATTCGCACTAATGATACAGATGTGCTAAAATTGCTCATGGCTTTCCAGACTATCATTGGTGGTCATCTGTATCTGAAATGTGGGACTAAGACACATACAAAGTTGTGTTGATGGAGAGGGTTATTGCAGTATTTAGAGCTGATGTTTGCAAAGGATTAATTAGCATGCATGCTTTTACAGGTTGTGACAGCGTAAGTGCATTTGAAGGCAAGGGGAAAGCAAGTTCATTAAGATTACTGACCAAAGATAAATATGCACTAAAACATTTATGGAACTTGGAAGTGAGTGGAGTCTTTCTGAAGCAATGATGGAGAGACTTGAAGCAGTTACTTATCAAATCTACGGACCCAAGACGTCTTGTGTTCGTGTGAATGATCTGAGATACAACCTTTTCTGTGCAAGGAAAGGCAAGATAGAAAGCCATTAACTACCTCCTAGCACAGACTACCTTCAACAGCAAGCACAATGTGCCAACTATCAGGCTGCTGCCCTTTGGAGACGCTGTTTACAGCAAAAACCTCAGATTCCAAGTCCTGTAGGTAATGGCTGGAAGCTAG
>JAXCGZ010005121.1:0-7500 GCA_037179515.1 Halocaridina rubra
GTAAAAGTCGTCCTAGACAGAGAAAGTAAAAGTCGTCCTAGACAGAGAGAACGAAAGTCGTCCTAGACAGAGAAAGTAAAAGTCGTCCTAGACAGAGAGAACGAAAGTCGTCCTAGACAGAGAAAACAAAAGTCGTCCTAGACAGAGGAAAGTAAAAGTCGTCCTAGACAGAGAAAGTGAAAGTCGTCCTATCCATTGGTCTCTGAATAGTAATATAATATGAAAGTAAAACATGTTTTGTTTCAGGAGTAGCTTTTAAGGCTTAATTTTAAGACAAATCAATGCCCCTAATAATGATAGGAATAGAATTTATGAAGGTAGGGTCTCTTATAGAAATTACTGTTGATGTTATAGTCTATTGCATTTTACATGTTTATACATACTCAATTGTTTGCTAATGTTCTAAATGAGTCATAATCCTACTGTAATTAACTCAATTTTGTCTTTTAAAGAAACGAGAGAAGTAGATGAATTAATGTTTTGATTTAAACTGACTTTTTGATCTTAATTAATGTTTAATATTAGTTTCACACTGGAATTATGGTTGTTTAAATATAAGAATATGTTTGTATTTCAGATTTCCAACAAGGACATAGACCCTGCATGCTCTAGTTGTCTGTAAAGGTACTCTCTATATGTTATGTTTGTGTAATTTGTATAGGAATTCTTAGAAAATAGCTTAAATAATTCGGCCCCATTTCTATTGTAAACTAATGTTAGCTAGGATATGTCCAAGAGCTCCCGGAAAATTAGCCCATGCTTCGACTGAAATAAGAGATATTTCAGTTTTGGTTGGGAGGGATGTCGTATGACTTCCGCCATGCTGAAGCCAGAATCTGAAACTTGTAACAGATCTTGAGCGGAAACGGTTGGTCGAGGGCACGGATATTTTATTACAATGTTTGTAGAAAGTGCCAAGGAAATATATGACCGGAACCGTGAGACTTAGGACCTGGCATCGAGAAGGGCAAGAAAGGACAGGAAGTTAGCCATTTCCTAAACCACAAGAAAACATAAACTTGTGTTTCGTACGCAGGAACCTACCCTGCAGAGATGCCCAATAACTCCTCCCCGGAAGTAGGAGGGATTCCACTTTGAACCTGGCGTTGATTAGCTAGGACTAGATCTCACTGATTTCATTGGAGAATTGGATGTTAAGCCACGCCCTGCCCCTGGGGGTATTTAAAGAGCCACCCAGGGCAGGGACAGTTAGTTAGAAATTGCCAGGGGCACGAATAGATCCTAGATTGTGATAGTCATAGGGTGGGGGCATTGGGGCATTGAGGCGTCGGATGTGTTGTACTCTAGAATAAATATAAGTAAAGGATTCACTGCGTGTCCATTCTTACCTTGTAACCACGCTACCTTGTACCCATCAGGTACTAATAATTAAAGTATATAAACGTAGGATGAAGGAAATTCCCTACGTCAGTGGTGTCATTAGATGGGATAAACAAAACCAATACGTCAGGTGTGACGCTCGGTGAGATAATAATAAAACCTCCACGTCAGTGGTGACAAACGGTGAGATCACCCAGTCATCTTACAAAGTGTGAGTTCAAGTGGAAGTCCAAAACCTCCACGTCAGTAGTAGTAGTAGTAGTAGTAGTAGTAGCAGTAGTAGTAATTGTTTTCACATATGGGATTATTCATCTATTTATTCCCTCTTAATAGCTGTAAAAAGAACCACCACACCAAGATAAAAGAAACATGAAAGTTTGCACACACACACACACGCACGCAGGCACATGCCCACACACACACACACGCACACAGACACATGCACACACATACCAGCTAAGCCAGACTGGGCTTTGGGGTGATATTAAAACAGAGAGATCTTGGGTAATATATCATGTGAGAAGATATTGCTCTCACACAAGAGGAAGCCCAGAAATAAACGTTTGTTGAAATTGTGTGTGTGTGTGTGTATTGTGTATGTATGTGTGTGAATCTTTTTTTTTATGTAAGTAGGTGTGTATGTGTCATTTTGATATGGTTCTTCTTCTTCTTGAAGTCTGTGTGTGTGTGTGTATGTGTGTGTGTGTGTGTGTGTGTGTGTGTGTGTGTGAGTGTGTGTGTGTGTGTTGTGTTTTGTTTTTGTTTGTGCGTGTTTTCGGGAGAGAGAGAGAGAGAGAGAGAGAGAGAGAGAGAGAGAGAGAGAGAGAGAGAGAGAGAGAGAGAGAGAGAGAGAGAGAGAGAGAGAGAGAGAGAGAGAGAGAGAGAGATATTATGTCTCATCTAATCTTAAAATTAATTCATGATAACTGAATCCCTCCCAAAAAATACAAATGAAAAAAATACACAAAGGGAGAGAGAGAGAGAGAGAGAGAGAGAGAGAGAGAGAGAGAGAGAGAGAGAGAGAGAGAGAGAGAGAGAGAGAGAGAGAGAGAGAGAGAGAGAGAACATAAGAACATAAGAAAAGAGGACACTGCAACATGCCTACTGGCACACACGAGGCAGCTCCATTTTTGAATTGTATTTTCAGCATGTCTAACCTATTCTATTCTACTCTACTTATTTATTCTGTTTTTCTTTTTATGATTTTTCTAATAAGCACTAACCTATTCATACCCACCCTACCTCTGTCATATGTCTATCTAATCTACATTTGAAGGTGTCTAAGGTATTGGCATTTACTATCATACTAGGAAGCTTGTTCCATGCATCAGCTACTCTATTACCAAACCAATTTTTACCAATTTCCCTTCTGAACCTAAATTTATCAAGCTTAAATCCATTATTACGAGTTCTGGTTTGATCATGAATTTTTAAAGCTTTATTAATATCTCCCTTGTTAATCCCTTTAAACCATTTATACACTTCAATCATAAGAACATAAGAACATAAGAATAGAGGACACTGCAACATGCCTATTGGCACACACGAGGCAGCTCCATTTTTGAGTTGTATTTTCAGCATGTCTAACCTATTCTATTCTACTCTACTTATTTATTCTGTTTTTCTTTTTATGATTTTTCTAATAAGCACTAACCTATTCATACCCACCCTACCTCTGTCATATGTCTATCTAATCTACATTTGAAGGTGTCTAAGGTATTGGCATTTACTATCCTACTAGGAAGCTTGTTCCATGCATCAGCTACTCTATTACCAAACCAATTTTTACCAATTTCCCTTCTGAACCTAAATTTATCAAGCTTAAATCCATCATTACGAGTTCTGGTTTGATCATGAATTTTTAAAACTTTATTAATATCTCCCTTGTTAATCCCTTTAAACCATTTATACACTTCAATCATATCCCCCCTAACTCTTCGCCTCTCTAGAGAATGTAGATTAAGTTTTTTTAATCAGTCCTCATATGGTAGATTTCTGATATCGTGTATCATCTTGGTCATTCTTCGTTGCACTCTCTCCAAGGATTCAATTTCCATTCTATAATAGGGTGACCAGAATTGCACAGCATAATCTAAATGGGGCCTAACTAATGCAAGATAGAGCTGCAAAATAACTTTTTCCGTCCTATTGCTGACGCTTCTTGAGATAAATCCTAAAATTCTGTTTGCTTTATTTCTGACTGCTGTGCATTGCTCTCTTGGCTTAAGACTACTACTCACAAGAACTCCCAAATCCCTTTCACACTGAGAACTCATGATTTCATGGTTATTTAGCTTATAACTAGTATTGTCTTTTATAGTACCCATTTTAACTACTTTACATTTTTCAACATTAAATTCCATTTGCCATTTGTCCGACCATTCAGATAATCTATTTAGATCTTCCTGTAAAGCATGAATGTCTTCTTTTCCATTTATAGTTCTACCTATTTTAGTGTCGTCTGCGAATTTACTTAGGTTACTACTGATATCCGAATCCAGATCATTTAGATATACGTTGAATAATAGAGGACCCAGTACCAAGCCTTGTGGTACCCCGCTTGTAACCGAGCCCCACTCTGATTTCTCTCCATTTATGCAAACCCTCTGTTTTCTGTCTTTTAACCATTGTTTGATCCATCTGAGCACAGCTCCTCCTATACCATGAGCTTCCAGCTTTTTAACTAATCTTTTGTGAGGAACTCTATCAAAAGCTTTGCTAAAATCTAGATATATTGTATCATATTCTTTGCCACAATCTACTGCCTCGTAAACTTCTGAATAAAAAGACAGTAAGTTTGTAAGGCACGAAAAACCCTTAAGAAACCCGTGTTGTGAAAGTTTTATCAGTCTGTGTAATTCTAGATGTGCCCTTATTTTATTTGCAATTATGGATTCTAGAATCTTACCCACTGTTGACGTTAAACTTACCGGCCTATAATTATTCTTTTTAACACGTTCTCCTTTTTTAAATATTGGTACCACATCTGCCAATTTCCACTCCATGGGTACCGATCCTAATTTTATTGAATTATTAAATAATGCAGTTAGAGGACAACTAAGCTCTTCCTTGCATTCCTTTAATATTCTAGCATATATTCCATCAGGTCCCGGAGATTTATGAGCCTTTAATTTATCTATTTCTTTTATTACCTCCTCTTGTTATGTGCTGGTGTTTATTGAGTCTCATCACCCAGACAAAGCTGTGAGCAACAGAGCAGTAAGCATTTTAAATAAAAGCGGGAAAAGATGTAGACGAAGAAGAAGTGATGTCTCACTTTAAAAATATTTATGAGCCAAGAAAAAGACATATTTCTCTGGATTGTTTTCTTGTGGCAATAGCCAGAGAACCACCTTTCAAAAGAGAGCATATGGTTAAAAGACAGAAAACAGAGGGTTTGCATAAATGGAGAGAAATCAGAGTGGGGCTCGGTTACAAGCGGGGTACCACAAGGCTCGGTACTGGGTCCTCTATTATTCATCGTATATCTAAATGATCTGGATTCGGATATCAGTAGTAACCTAAGTAAATTCGCAGACGACACTAAAATAGGTAGAACTATAAATGGAAAAGAAGACATTCATGCTTTACAGGAAGATCTAAATAGATTATCTGAATGGTCGGACAAATGGCAAATGGAATTTAATGTTGAAAAATGTAAAGTAGTTAAAATGGGTACTATAAAAGACAATACTAGTTATAAGCTAAATAACCATGAAATCATGAGTTCTCAGTGTGAAAGGGATTTGGGAGTTCTTGTGAGTAGTAGTCTTAAGCCAAGAGAGCAATGCACAGCAGTCAGAAATAAAGCAAACAGAATTTTAGGATTTATCTCAAGAAGCGTCAGCAATAGGACGGAAAAAGTTATTTTGCAGCTCTATCTTGCATTAGTTAGGCCCCATTTAGATTATGCTGTGCAATTCTGGTCACCCTATTATAGAATGGAAATTGAATCCTTGGAGAGAGTGCAACGAAGAATGACCAAGATGATACACAATATCAGAAATCTACCATATGAGGACAGATTAAAAAAACTTAATCTACATTCTCTAGAGAGGCGAAGAGTTAGGGGGGATATGATTGAAGTGTATAAATGGTTTAAAGGGATTAACAAGGGAGATATTAATAAAGTTTTAAAAATTCATGATCAAACCAGAACTCGTAATAATGGATTTAAGCTTGATAAATTTAGGTTCAGAAGGGAAATTGGTAAAAATTGGTTTGGTAATAGAGTAGCTGATGCATGGAACAAGCTTCCTAGTATGATAGTAAATGCCAATACCTTAGACACCTTCAAATGTAGATTAGATAGACATATGACAGAGGTAGGGTGGGTATGAATAGGTTAGTGCTTATTAGAAAAATCATAAAAAGAAAAACAGAATAAATAAGTAGAGTAGAATAGAATAGGTTAGACATGCTGAAAATACAATTCAAAAATGGAGCTGCCTCGTGTGTGCCAGTAGGCATGTTGCAGTGTCCTCTATTCTTATGTTCTTATGTTCTTATGTAATATTTATTGAACTAAGTATATTATCGGGACTGTCTCTGTAAATGGATTCTACTTCCGGAATATTTTCCAAGTTTTCATTTGTAAATACAGATAAGAAATAATCATTTAAACATGTACACATCACTTTATCGTCATCTGTGATATGGCCATTGGCTACTTCAATTGGTCCGACTTTTTCCTTAAATTTTGTTTGATAATGTTGATAAAACCCTTTAGGATTTTCTTTAGCTTCTCCTGCTATTCGAACTTCGTATTTTCTTTTCGACTCTCTAACTATCTTTTTAACTTCCCTGTTTAACTGTATATATTGCTGCCTCACCTGCTCTTCACCTCTTTTTAGTTTCCTGTATATTCCTCTTTTAATACCTATAAGATTCTTTATTCTATTGTTCATCCATTTAGGGTCATTTTTTCTTGATCTGCAATGTTTCATGGGAATATAGTCTCTCTGACTATTCTTAAGAGTCATGACAAAATTGTTATATTCCTCATCCAAATTTATATTAACTGACGGGCTGCTGTTCTTTCCTGTGAGAGAATTTAATGTATTGATCTTATCTTGTGATAATCTTTGGCATGTGGTACCCAAATTTCGGGGTAATCCGCTACCTGCGACCTGACCTGCTGGATTAACTACCCACATCTGTACCCCAGAAATCCCTTCCCATACCTCATTAGATAATTTAGTTTTTAAGCCCTCAAAATCTCCTGCTCTAAAGTTTGGAACAATATTCTTATTTTCCTTTATAGTTTCCTTGAAAATTATGTTAAATCTAATGGAATCATGGTCACTGTTGCCCAATTTTTCACCAACTTCTAAATTTGTAACCATATTCTCTCTATTACTAAGAACTAAATCTAGTGTATTCACCCCCCGTGTTGCTTCATGTACATGCTGAGAAAGGAAATTGTCTTCTACTACTTCCAAAAACTCCTTAGAGCTACTATCACCTGTTATGGTTTCCCAGTTAATATGTCTAAAATTAAAATCGCCTACAATGCAAACTCTATTTGACCTGCTCACTTTAGAAATTTCATCGTATATAACTTGCGACTCTATATTATCTAGATCAGGTGGTCTGTAGACTACTCCTACAACTAGACTTTCTATATTATTTTTAATTTCAACCCATAAGGTTTCTGAATTTAGATTTGTCTTAATTCCAGACTTAATGCAGCTTCTGAGGCTATCTTTAATATACATAATTACCCCTCCCCCTCTTTTATCTGCACTACGATCAGCATTATAAAGTTTATATCCTGTAATTATGTACTCAGCTTTAAGGTGTTTGCTTTCTAATTTAATCCAACTTTCACTAATGCATATTATATCCGGTCTCTCACTACATACTATGGCTCTCAGTTCTTCTATCTTGTTACCTAAACTACGGCTATTTGTATAATATACTTTTAAACTTTCTCTAGCTTCACCCTTCTTGTGGCTATTCTTTTTGTTAATATTTGTTCTATGTAACAAATGGTTCTTATCCTTAGACTCCCCGTTATTTGACCCACTATTTACTGAACCCTTACTGACTAATTTCTCTGCACAATTATTAATCATTTCATTATTTGTGTCTAACAAAACCCCCCTACCTCTCTGTCTATCATACCAGCCAGAGAGAGAGAGAGAGAGAGAGAGAGAG
>JAXCGZ010005121.1:12500-17500 GCA_037179515.1 Halocaridina rubra
TCTTTTCTTTGTCATTTGTCTTTTATTTTTCCTTACAGATTAGACACTTTTTCCATTTTATCTGTTTGCCGTCTTCTTCTTGAAGAGAATGAATATTTTATATATATATTTTTTTTTTATACTGTTCAACCGCTAATTTTTATATTCCTTGATTTTTCTTTTCCCGAGGAGAATGTCAATACTTATTCCTTTACAATGTGTGCATATGTGCATCTATATCATATGCCATTCACACATGCGTATGTGTATATGTACACATACATACATAAATACATACATGCATACATACATACATACATACATACATACATACATACATACATACATACATACATACATACATACATACATACACACACACACACACACACACACACACACACACACACACACATATATATATATATATATATATATATATATATATATATATATATATATATATATATATATGTATATATGTATGTATGTATGTATGCTCGCGCATGTATACACACACAAAATGTATGCATATATCTCAATTCATATGTGATATATGGCTCAAAATATCCTTCCTTTTTCTTATGCTGAAAGGCATGATTTAATTTATCATTCCCGACAGCTGTTTTTCTCTTGTTCTGATTTGCTGACTCTTTACTTGTTTATGCATTTGTCTGTTTATGTTCTTGTGTTGGCTGTGTGTTTATGCGTTTGGATGGGTTGTTTGTGTAATTCATTGCGTGGGGATTTATTGTATTTGCTTGTTTACTTGGCCCGGTTTTTTGTGCATTTATTTGTTTAGTTGTTTACTTGATTTGGCTGGGTATTTGTTTGTTTGTTTAAGGTCTTTGTTTGATTGTTTCTGTAATTTTGTTTTTTTGTCGCGTTATTTACTTGCTTCACATAGTGTTTGTTTTGTTTATTGTTCCAGAAGAATATCTACTTGAAAGCATAAAGAACACACACACACACACACACACACACACACACACACACACACACACACACACACACACACACACACACACACACACACACACACATACATAGTTGATAATTGGAACTGGCTAAGCGAGGAGGTAGTTAATGCAATCTCAATCCATAGTTTTAAGGACAGGTATGATAAGTATGACTAAGTATAAAATGGAACCGATGAGGAGACGGGAAGATACGAGCTTTGGGCTCTTTCCCGTAAACACAATTAGGTAATCACAATTAGGTAATCACACACACACACACACACACACACACACACACACACACACACACACACACACACACCATAAATGAAAACAGTCAAACTCAGTATCTATAAGAATATATTTTATTTCCTTAGGTATGTTTTTGTTTTGTTTTTGCTTATCTGCTTTTTTTATGCATTTACTTGTTTGGTTGTATACTTGAATCGGTTTTGTATATATATATATATGTATGTTTATGCAATCCTCTTGTATTCTACTTATCTTCCTCTTCTTCCACACCTGTCTTCTTTCTCCTTCTTTTCACTTTGTTTTCATTATTTATTCTTCATCCTTAACCTGCCCTCATGCATTCTATCTTGACTTTTCCTTCTCTTTTTCCTCCTCATTTTCCTCTATCGCCTTTTCAACGCTTCCTTCTCCTCCTCCTCCTCCTCCTCCTCCTCCTCCTCCTCCTCCTCCTCCTCCTCCTCCTCCTCCTCTGTCTTGTGCCAGTGCCTCAAGGGGGAAAGAGGAACTTCCAAAAGCCTTACTGGCACCTGTCTATTTCATCTCCTGTCGATCGATTTCTTTCCCAATACGAGATGACGCTTCGAAGGAAATGACAACAGCCTCTCACGTGAATTCTTATGAGGATGTGAGGTTATTCTACGTGAAATTAAAAGGATTTGGGAGATATTTTAGGGTGATTACGTGAATTTAATTGCTATTGACTCATGACCGTTCACAAGTAGAAATGACGTTAGACTCTCTTGTGAGTTCTTGGAAGGATATGAGTTTATTCTACGTGCATTTAAATGAATATCGGAGATATTTTATGGTGATTACGTGATTTTAATTGTTTTTGACTTGTAACTGTTTATAAGTGGGAATGACAACAGCCTCACACGTGAATACTTATAAGAATGTGATTTTATTCTACGTGAATTTAAATGAGTTTTGAAGATATTTTAGGGTAATTACGTGATTTTAATGGCATTTGACTTAAGACTGTTTATAAGTAGGAATGGCAACATCCCCTCTAGTGATTTCTTGTAAGGATGTGATTTTTTTCGAAGTGAATTTAAATGAATTTGGGAGACATTTCAGGGTGATTACGTGATTTTAATTCCTTTTGACTTATGACTTTTAAGAATGACTGTACTTTTCACATTATTTTTTATAAGGATGTGATTTAGTCAATTTGAAGGTAAATGAATCCCGGGGTGAATACCTAATTTTAATGGAATTTTCTTACGACATGATTGGGCTCCAACCTTTCACGTGAATGTTGTGGGGATTTGAGATTATTCCTCATGATTACTTAGGGAATCTTGATAGTGATTACGTGATTATAGTAGACTTCGATATATGATTATTTCTACCACGTTAATGCTATAGAAATGTGAGTTTATTCTACGTGAATTTTAAGGAGATTTTGAAGTTTGGGGGGGGGGGTGATTACGTGATTTTAGTAGACTTTGATATACGATTTTGATTGCGTGCAATATAGGAACGACTATCTCCCACGTCAGTCTTGTAGGGATTTATGTTACGTGAATATTAAATGATTTTTTTTATAGCTTGTTGGGTAATTATGTGAATTTGATAAGCTTTCATATACATATTTTTGTGTGCATTGGAAATTATAACACCCTCTCACGTGATTTCTTATGGGTATGCGAGTTTATCTTCCGTGAATATTATGCCAATGTTTGTATTTTAGGGTGATTGCTTTATTTCAAATGATTTTGACTTATTATTGGATCAGTTACGTGAATATTATAGGGATATTAGCTCATGCTTCTCATATGTTAAGCGAATATTGGAGAGTTTTTGTAGTGATTACGTGATTTTATTGTACTTTGACTTGAATTACGAAGCCTTTTTGCGTGACTTCTTATAGGAATATTCGCTCATTTTACGTGAATATTAAGGGACTTTCGGCCAGTTTTGGGGGGATTACGTGATTTTAGATGACTGACATATTACGTGATTTTACTGGACAACTATTTGTGGTATTAATGTGTGCTATAACCACTCATATGAGATTACATACGTGAAGTTAAATTAATTTTCAGGAGGTATTAGGGTGATTACGTGATTTTAATAGATTAGATATAATATATTTGTGTATGTTACTGAGTCATTTTTATTGAGTATCTTGGTTGATTACGTGATTTTTCTGTAATTTTGTTTAAGTTATGAGTCTTATTTTTCCATGCGATTTCATGTGAAAATGTGAGAGTATTATACTAAATTATCAAAAGAATATTTGAGACTTTTTAGGGTGATTACGTGATGGTGATGGTCTGATTTCTCATTTTATTTAAGGGATGAGAACAGCCTCTCACGTGACTCGTAATAGGAATGTGGTTTTATTTTACGTGATATTAAAAGACTTAAGGCGAGTTAATGGGTGTGATTACGTGATTTTAATGTAATCTAATATAATATAATTGTATACATAGGAAATGACGACAATCTCTCTTGAATCTTACATGAATAAAAGTTTGATGTATGTGATTTTAAGTGAATTTATAAGAATTTTCAGGGTGATTAAGTGATTTTAAGGGACTGACACATAAAATCACTGTTACAGTCTCTTTAGTAAATATGACTGGAATGTGATTTTACCCTACGTGAATTGAAGTGAATTTAATGAAGCTTTTATGGCAATTACACGATTTTAATAGACTTTGATTCATAAATTGATTATGTTGCAGCTTTGCAAGTAAGTATAATAGGGATGAGTATATTCTACGTGAATATAGGTGAGTTTTATGAAGTTTTTAGGGTGATTACGTGTTTTTAATGGATTTGGGATTTTATGACGTTATTATAAGTGAATGCATGAAGCATATTTACCCTTGAATAGGATTCGAACTTGCAACACCCTTGACAAACCATTAAATCGGAAACTTGCCACGTGTTTGGTTGGGAAGTGAGAGTAATACGAACAGAGACATTCCGTAGAATGTGTTTTTTTTATGAGCCTGACACCGGGACAGGCAAAAAGTGTCCTCATCAATAAGAGCCCGGGCACGAGAAAAGACCAAGACGAAGGAAAAGAAAAAGGTTAGGGACAAGGCAGAGATGAGATAATGATACACAAAGGAAAACGAAAAACAAAAATAGTCAAAGTACTGAGGACCTAGAGATATGGAGGATTAGGCCTTGAGATGCCAATAGATCCGCTTTTTGAAAGAAGATAGATCATAAGAATTTGGATAGACAGAAGACGGAAAGAGAGTTCCAGAGTTTGGATGTAGATGGGAAGAAGCAGTCGCTTTACCAACCAATCCGCGAGTTACAAATCTCCAGTACCTATGAGATGAGGCCGCTAGGTGAGTGTCACGTGGCCTCGGCATTGGGAAAGGGATACAACTTGCCAACTCATCAGAGCAGCCCTGGAAGTAGTAGTGATAGAAAAGAGAAAGAGAGTAAGAGAAGGACCATTAATGAGTCTGACTGCCTTAGATTCAACCCGACCAAGGAGATTAGTATAAGAAGAAGCATCCCAGATGTGTGAGCAGTATTCTAAGCAGGAACGGATAAGACATTTATAAATTTTAAATAGCTGTAAAGAGGAAAAGTAATGACGAAAACGAAACATAATCCCCAATATTTTGGATGCAGATTTAGAAATTCGGATTATGTGATTCCTCCAAGACAAGTTAGAGGCTATATGGATTCCTAATATGTTAACAGAATTATGATGATAAATTTTGTTAGTTTGCAAAATAATAGGGCTATCAGGAGGAGAAGATAAAGAGATACCCAGAATCTGTGTCTTGGAGGCATTAAATTGACCTAGATTTTGGGTG
Source organism: Halocaridina rubra (assembly GCA_037179515.1). Taxonomy (NCBI): domain Eukaryota; kingdom Metazoa; phylum Arthropoda; class Malacostraca; order Decapoda; family Atyidae; genus Halocaridina; species Halocaridina rubra. The sequence goes on from JAXCGZ010005121.1 coordinate 17,485, forward strand.
CCCCACTCAGATACCC
>JAXCGZ010005122.1:0-12500 GCA_037179515.1 Halocaridina rubra
AGTCTGTAAATTCATTCATGAATATGTTTGCATATGATGTAAAAACTGTGAAGAAAGTAAGAGACAAGAACAATGGTAGAGAACCTTAGGAAGACCCAAATAGTCTGCATGAGTGGTTAGAAAAGTGGTTAATGAAATTCAATATTTCACAATGTAAAGTAATGAGAATGGGCACAATTGCTAGAAGGCCCAAGCTGGGATAGTTAATAGCAGGAGTAGAACTCCAAAAGACGGAGAATTACAGAGATCTAGGAGTAAACATACTGGCAGATTTGTCTTCGGAAATGCATATAAATGGTATAGTAAGGGCAGCATATGCTTTCTTAGCAAATGTAAGGGTAGCATTAAGACACGTCAACAAGGAAATGTTCAGATATATTTATGTAACCTATGTGAGACCAAAGCTTGAATTTGCAGCCCCCTTTTGGAATTCACACTTGAAAACGCACATATTTAAGCTGGGAAAAGTTTAAAGGCATGCCACGAAATTGGTGCCAGAAATACACAATCTCAGTTATGAGGAGAGACTGGGGTACTTAAACTTGCCATCACTCAAAGCTAGAAGAATGAGGGGGGAATCAATGACTGTTTTTAAATTCTTTCATGGATATGGCAGAGTAGATAGGGATCGATATTTTCATATGGCTGGAACTAGAACTAGATATCAATCGACCTTAGGGAAAATAAGAAAACATAGAAAAGTTGAAAAGCCGGATACATTAATTGTATCCAAATACGAGGAAGAAAAAATAAAAAAAATGTTGCTTTTGGGTACAGGAAATTAAGTGGGTAATAAAGAAAATATATGAGAAAATAAAAAGAGACAGCCTTCTTGCTTGGGAAAGCACTGAGGCATACCAAGACTTTAACAGGATTTGTTTAGAACACTTAGAAAAAGAGATTTTGGCTCGTTTGGATGTGGAACTTTTATACCATCGTCTTGTTTTCCAGTAATATGTTTAAATAGCCTGAAAGCTAGTATACCAAGGCAGAATAGACTTCAATACCAGTTGAGTTTTGAGAGATCTATTATGCGCTAATTTAGCGCTTTTTGGCTCATCTCCACTCCACTTCAAATAAATTTCTCTTTTAGTCATTCTTCTTACACTTATCATATTTACTTTTAACATCATTGACTACTCTTTGAGGAAAAAAGTTGCTTTTGATATTCTCAGAAAATGGTTTCATTCAAATCATACAATAACGACCCCTTTTTACATATTTTTTTTTTCTTCTGAAATAGCTTATATCGATATTTATATATTCTAGTTCTTTCACAATTTTAAACATCTCTCTCATGTCTCCCCTGAGCCTTCTCTCCTCTAATGCTGTAATCCATAAAATATCTTTTGCACCTTTCTCAGAAGATGACGTAATTCGGGTGGTATTTTAGTGGCTCTTCTCTGAATTCTTTCAATAGCTTCTATATTCTTTCGGAGATAAGGTGACCAAGCTTGTACTGCATACTCAAGATGGGGCTATACATTGCCCATATATACAATCTTAAGCTTCTCTGTATTCAAATATGCAAATGAGTTTTTGTTATTATTATTATTATTATTGTTATTTCTAGCATTTGATTTGCCTTTTATGTTATTGTTGTAATACGTTCTTCTACTCTTTCTCTTGATCTGTGGCTGCCAACTATTTCCATAGTGTATTGCAATTTTAAGTTTCCAATTCCAAAATGCATAACTTTACATTTTTAAACGTTGAAGAACAGCATCCAGTTCCTTGACCATTCTGTCTGTCTATCCAGATCTTGCTGTAAAATGGCTCTTTCTTCTGGAGATTGTGCACATCCATATATTTTAGTATCATCAACAAAGATCATACATTTGCATTGTAATGAAAATGGTTATATATATATATATATATATATATATATATATATAATATATATATATATATATATATATATATATATATATATATATATATATATATTATATATATATCACTAAAAGCATAATACTGATCCTCGAGGTACCCCGCTACCTATATCTTGCCATATTGATCTTGTTATTTAGCAAAGCTTCAATCTATGTCAGAATATATCCTTGGATACCAATTCTCCATATCTTATGCAATGATCTGTGTAATGGTACACTGTCTAAAGCTTTTCTGAAGTCTAAATAACTTGCGTCAAATGGTTTATTCTCATCACACATATGTGTCCAGTTCTCCATTGCTTTCAGTAAGTTTGATACATATAACCTACTGGCACAAATCTTGTTGACTATCTGTCAAGTACAGTAATAATTTTTGACAGTAATCTCTATAATTACCCCTCTAACATTAGTGTCAAGTATTTCAACTACTTCTGAAGTTAATGATATCGGTTTATATTTGCTAGAACTTTTCCTGTCTCCTTACTTATAAATTGCGCCGCAATTTTCCAATCAACTGGTAGATTACATTCATTCAATGATTTATTGAATAAAATTGTGAATGGTGATGCTATGACATTTATCATTTCTTTGAGAACACTTGGATGAATCTCTTCAGAACCTACGGCTATGTAAACATTCAAACTTTAAAATGTTCTTAACCTGCCATTCTTCTACCTGCAATTTATCAAGTACTGACTTTCGTATATGTTGTGGCAAATGAAAGGGTTCTTCATTTTCTTCATTAAACAAATCTTAACAGAGTCGTTAAATATTAACACTTCATTGTCTTCTTCCTTGATGAATACTAATACAAAGAAATTATTGAGTGCCTTAGGAATTTCATTTGCCTCAAGATACTCTTTCTTACAAGTGCTGTTACTAAGCATTGGAGGCAGTCTCTATAGTCTGAGTAACACAGTGGATATATTTTTTCTTTCGAATCGAGATGTTATACCCAACGGAAGCCAGCAAATGACAAAACAGTAACAAAGAAACTAAGTTAACACAGCATCAGCATATCCTGACAGTATCTGTCTCTTATATTAATTACTTCCCAGATGAGAAAAAAAAATCAAGGAAGAAGGGCTGCCCGCTCTCCATTCTTTTTATGTGCTTCGACCTACACTCAGGGTTTATGAATAAGGAATTGTTTCTCTTCCATCACTAGGGATTTTACCATTTTATTTCTCTAAACGAATTCTTGACATGGTAAAAAATATCCTCAAAATATACCTCCTATAAACATTAGAGTAAAGGGGGGCAGGGTAAAACTAATTATTACTAAAAGCAAAAATATTTCAGAATACAAGAAAATCAGTACGTTGCTGCCCATGAACATTGTTTCTCACGATTACTTCCAGAATCGGAAACAAATATGATTAAAAACACACTATAAGACTGCTTAAAATTAAATGGCAAATTGAATGTTTAAAATATATATTAATTATATATTGTGTCTCATATCTATAGAGTTTTCTGCATAACCAATCATAGTAGGAAAAACTAAATTTGCATTTTTTTTAACCAATAGGATTAGCCCACTAAAGCCAAAAGCATGGTCTTAACTACATAAAAAAGCAGATGAAGCAGGACTTCATCACATTATACCCATTCATACCCCTTGCATCGTCTGTTCAATGAAAAAAAAATATGATGCGTGGGATCGTCATTCTTTTGCTCCCCTATTACTTTAAGTCAGCAATAAAAACATTAAAGGAATACGAATGGGGTATTTTCCTCTTCTAATAGTACATATAAGTACCATCCAAAATTGTACTCCCTGGTACAGAAGGAAGAATTGTTCCGTACTTTTCCCTTTCAGTACATTACAAGAGCAGACAAAATGCGACTAAAGAGAGGGGCTAACAATCCCTTCTCCTCTGGCTAAAAGAGGAGACTAAATGTTACAAGAGAGGGGGGCTAGCAATTCCTTCCCCTCTGCCTAAACAAGGAGACTAAATGCAATTGGAGAGAAGGGCTAGCAATCCCTTCTCCTTTGCCTATCTTTACGTCGCACTTCAACTAATGGTAAGAGAAGACAGCCTGGGTATGAGCAAAGTTGTGCTGGCATGATTTTCTTGGTACCATTATGGCGTCATTAGTCTGAATAAAATGGGGGTAGGTATGAATATTCTCTTTTTTTTTAAAGAGTTATAAGACAGTTAATACTGCCTTATCAAGGCTGGAGCTTGCTATAAAACAACAGTGACACCACTCATCTAATGGTGTACTTATTCAGCCTGCAGAGGTGATAGAGGCTACAACATGAAGGATGTCATTGTCATCTCATTCTTATCCCCAAGAGGGTCTTACAAAGATATGTTGTTTGGACCACTTTGAGGAGTCAAACGAGATTCAATCCTGGAGTGAGTCTGGTAATTTATGGGCAGGCACTAGCCTCTCAGATATAATAGGTCTATGAATTAATGCACATTATAAAAAATAGTGATAAAGATAAAAAAGCAAAAGGTTAGAAGAAAAGAATGTCAGTAAAAGATGATTTTAATTGATACCCTGTATGGAAAAAACTATTGTACAAATGACTAAAATGCTAGATGTTGTATATTGGAAAAATAATAAGCACTTGGAGGCTATCAGTGAGATAGTGTAAGTCCTTCATTTCATAGCAAATGTATTCTCGTAGGAATATTATAATCATCTGGAGTCTTGAAATAAGGATATGAATAAGATCAGACTCATGACAGAACATCCTAGCCCACTTACCTTTTAGGTGACCAAAGCAAAGGGATGGGGGAGCACTATGGCAACCTTTTATTTCCAAGAAACTGAGAGAAGTGTTCGAGGTATGTTTGGCTTCTGCTGAATACGTGTACTTTGACTCAACCATCCCCTATACAAGGGGGATTGCAGCTGTTGTACATGTGTATGACTAAGATGAAACCGGGTACAATAACTAAAGTATGATAAGACTTTAAGAGATAGAGAACAAGTGCTGATAACATGTGTATTTGCAGAAATAGTGAAGCAACCACAAAGTGTTATGAAAAACTGTAGTAAATCCTTAATGAGGTTTTATAAACTTTGCAACCATAAAACTCTTTAAAGCAATGTAAGGAAAAGTAAGCTAATGCTCTTCAGCACGAAGAAAGAAAATTACAAGTATTTAATTTTGCTACAGAACATACAGCTAGGAGGAAAGCAACAATAAATATAAAAATAAATAATGGTGTATATATACTACATCTAGATCTGAAATTTAGCATAGGATGTAACAACGGCCTTAACTATTTCATATGTAAAGGAAATTTGGTTACCACAGCAATCACAAAAGAGACGAGTCCAGTAGGAGGATAAGCAAACAACACACAAGGCAGCTTGTGATGAAACTCATTTTGATTGAAAATATGACGAAAATGTAAAAAAATTTGCAGATGAAGAGAAATGTATGAAATTGAATTGTTATGTATATTACTGAATAAAATATATGATTTTGAGATGGTTGCACTCTCAGTAAAGTAGTGTCTAGAGCTGGAAAAGTAAGGAAGAAAAAATAGAGATGAGTAAAATAGGGTATCAACTAAAATACATTAACAGCATGTCTGAAAAGACAATTATCTAATGATATGAAAATCATTAGCCATATGTTTAACAACGGCTAAATTTTTTATACCAAGACAACGCACTGAAAGCTTCTCCAACTAAAATTATAATTGTTAAGACACTCCTCAACTTACGAACGACTTAGGTTCCAGAAGTCCGTTTGAGAATAGAACTATATGTAAGTTGCGCTTTGGTAAAAACCAAGTATTGTACATACATATGCAGTACTGTACATTACTTAGGCTAAAGACACTTAACAACTACATAAAACATAAAGTATACAGTATTAATGAATTTTAAATACATTAATACATGGAAGGATAATGGGTAGGTTTTGTTCATATCTGTGGATGTTCGTAACTCGGCAGTTCGTAAGTAGGGGAGCTTCTGTACTTATATGGTAATATTAAAGATATAAGGAAGGTGACGGATGTGAATGACATGTATTTTTATTTTTTATTGAGTGTGACACTGGGATAGGCAAGAAAATTTCCCTCACCAATAAAGGCCCGGGCATGAAGAAAACATTGAGATGAGGGAAAAGTAAAAGGTTAAGGACAAGGCAGAGATGAGGTAATGATACACAATAGGAAAATGACAGGCTGAGAGAATAGTCAAAATTACTGAGGATCTAGAGATATGGCAGGATTATGCCCTGAGATGACGATAGATCCTTTTTTTGAAGGAAGATAGGTTATAAGAATTAGGAAAGACAGATGGAGGAAGAAAGTTCCGGAGTCTGGAGGTAGATGGGAAGAAGCAGTCGCTGCACCGACCAATCCGCGAGCTACAAATCTCCACACAGTACCTGTGAAATGATGCCGCATGGTGAGTGTTACACGGCCTTGGCAGTGAGAGAGGGCTGCAACCCGCCAACTCATCAGAGCAGAGATGAAAGTAGTAGTGATAGAAAATAGAAAGGGATGCTTCCTTACGGCAAAGAGAAAGAGAATGTAGATTAGAAGTATGAGAGGGTCATTAATGAGTCTGACTGCCTTATATTCATCACTATCAAGGACATAAATATATGAATAAGCACCCCACATGTGCGAGCAGTATTCTAAGCAAGGACGGATAAGACCTTTATATATTTTAATAAACTGCAAAGAGTAAAAGTAATGACAAAAACAAAACAGAACCCCAATTATTTTGGATGCAGATTTAGAAATTTGGATTATGTGATTCCTCCAAGACAAGTTAGAGGTTATATGAATTCCTATGTTAATAGAAATAAGACAATAGGGCTATAAGGAGGAGAAGAAGATAAAGAGACAGCCAGAAACTGTGTCTTGCAGGCATTGAATTTAACTAAATTTGGGGCACCCCACTCAGATACCCTCTGCAAATCGGAGTTGAGAGTAGAAGAAAGAGTGATACAAGACTGATTACAAGTATCAGATGAAGGTTTGAAGAAAAGGCATAGGGAAAAGGAACGGAGAATCATCAGCAAAGGCATGAAGAATAGAGGAGGATGGGGAAAGAAGATAGTTGATGAAGAGAAGGAACAGAGTAGGTGAAAGAACAAAGCCCTGTGGAACACAACTGGTAATAGGGACTAGGCTCTTCCTCCTTCTGTCTTTCCTAATTCTTATGACCTGTCATCCTTCAAAAAGCAGATCTATCGTCATCTCAGATCCTAGTCCTCCATATATCTGGGTCCTCTGTACTTTGAGTGTTTTTTTCTGTCTGTCGTTTTCCTTTGTGTGACATTACCTCATATCTGCCTTGTCCTTAAACTTTTTCTTTTCCTTCATCTTGGAATTTTCTCGTGCCCGGGCCTTTATTGATGAGGGCAGTTTCTGCCTGTCCCGGTGTCACACTCATAAAAAAAAAAAAAAAAAGGCTAGAAAGACAACCAGAAATAAGAGATCAGAGAGAAGGAGTAAAGCCAAAAGCAGGGAGTTTGGCCAACAGAGCCTTGTGCCAAACAGGGCCGCATCAAGACCATTTAGGGCCCTGGGCACCTCATCCTGATGGGCCCCCCTACCCTATCCCATCCAGGCCATCTCCCTATATTTTAAACAAAAAATTAAATAATGGTAGTTATTCTTATTTATTGTGAATTCAGTTAATACGATCATAAAATATAAGGTAATATAAAATCTTCTCTGAAAGATTCAATTTGTATACGTTAATTGGCAACATTTTTACTAAGAATATATGCTAAAAAAACTATCTTTCAACAAACTAAGTGCTGATAAAAAAATTTGGTACTCAAATGTACTAGATGAAATACTTCACAGATGAAAGTCTATGTAACTGAAAATTAGCCTTTCGAGCTTTCATAGCAGTAAACTGTGAAACTATGTCTGCAAAGTCAATCACACGTGTTAGATAAATTTCAAAAGAAATGATGGTCAGACAGTTCAGCTTATCTCGACTCATTGTAGCACGCCTTTCACCAGTTTCATATTTGAAATGTAATGATAAAAATATTCTCAAGGCTATGCTGACATTTGGAAAAGTTGCTTCCAAATTCTGATGTTTTATGAACTTGAGGATTAAAACTGGAGAAGTCAATTTCTCTTTTAGCCTGATCATGAACTCGTAGAAATGTTCAAATTCATCAACACAGTTAGAATCAAAATCATCTCTGTATTTTGATGTGAATTGGAGTATTCTAGCTGGCAGATGCTCTTCATTTTGATCTGAGAAACACTTAAGAAATGCAAAATCATTTGCTAGTCCTCTGTAAGCTTCTTTACGTTGAGCAAGACAAGTCCCTAGTTTATCGATGATTAGTGAAAGTGTGCACCCTGAACATCTTACCTGCTGGGGAGTCTATGAATTCTTCATCTGGTGATTTACTTTCATCAAGTACCTTTTTCATTTTCTTAGACGTTTTACTTCATACTGATAATGTTGGCTTATGCATGGCATGATGCTCTTTGCATCATCTTCTATCTCATCAAATTTGCCACGGAGTTGCTCAGTGAACTCTCCTATAGACTCGAGCAGTGATGTGGCTGTCAGTAAATCGACACATTCTTTTTGCAACATTAGGCTAACTTTATTGAACCGAATAAGTATTCTATTCCACATTTTTGCCATGAAACTTGTTTCAAGCTTTTCTAGGCCAGTAATTTATCCATTTGCCTCTGATCTCATAAATTTAGGCTCATCTTCATTAGCCACAAAGTCTTTTAGGTTTTCATACAGGCTTCTCACACATTGCTTTTGTTGCCTAAGAATGACAAACCCATCTCATATTTGACAAATACCTTAAAGTGAGAATCCTGTTTTTTTCATTTGGAGTGAAAACTTCTGTCAAGACAGTCCAACGATGTGTTGACCCTGAGCAAAAAGCATAAAGATTGCAAACCAGAAAAATTTATTGCCTCCAAATAACAATTACACTATGTACTCCGGTGAGGTTCAGTGAATGGGCAGCACAAGGTATATAATCAGTGAGAGTATTTTCATCCTTAATTTTTCTTTGGAGACCTGCATATTTGCCAGACGTTTTGGCAGCATTATCATATGATTGTCCACGGCAGGTTTTAATATCTATGTCCAGTTCTTTCAATTTGTCCAGGACCTTATCACACGTATATTCTCCTGTGTGATGACTGATGGGAATGTAAAGCAAAAAACGGTCTGCTGCTTTACCAGATGAAGAAACATACTGAATAGTGGAAGCATGGCTAGACAGCTGGGTTTCATAGAGAAGGAGGATGTTAGGGAGGGATGTACACAAGTGCTGTTCCACATAAGAATGAATAAAGTTTACACCATGAATGCTAGAAAAGTAAAGAGTGAAAGAAGCGGATCTAACAGAAGGTGCAAGGTTAAGAGCAGTACCACTAATAGCAACAGGCTTGTCTACCTTCACGCTAATAGTGGGGTCAACAAGATCCTCAAAGATTCTTAGCACCCCTCTATGCCGGGTATGGGGGGCCATAAAGCTGTGGACCTTCCATAAGTACCGGTATATCAAAAATGAGAAAAAAAAAGAGCAAAAACAAACATATACAGGCAGTGTTGTGACTTGTCAAATGTAATGGGATGGTAAGAGATGTGTAACGAATACACCAGAATATTCGGCGTAGATGTAGGCATAGAGAAAGAACTGTGCCTGAATGAAGATTTAACTTGGAGCTGTCTGGACCATTCCTAGTTGAATCTGTATACCTGCAGTTATAGTATTTCAATGGGCGGCTAGTGCCATGACCAACTTACTAATAAAAGAATATTAAATACACTTATCCCTTATTTATTCATAAAGAGATCAATCTACACTTAAAAATTTTCACCCTCCAACAGGCCTCATCAGGAGCTCTTGATGAGGTGTGTAGGAAGATGAAAATTTTGAGCATCTATTGTTTTTCTGTTTGCCTTTCTAAGTGAAGATTGATCTCTTCTGATATGGTCTTCGTGTCATGACGTATACATATATGATTTCACTAAATATGATATACCAAGTCCTGTAAAACAACTGATAACTCACTTTATTGAAAGACTACCTCGACATGGCTTTGAGAGTCATGTATGCCCTAGGTACTGTATAGTAACTTATGATTACATAGTCACTTAAAATCAATGGAAAAATCAAGAAAATAAAATTTTGGAATAGCAAGTAAAACCTCAAGGGTTGTTTCTCCTTGCTTATAGCTCAAACCTGGCATACCAAGAAAGCACAAAAAAATATTAAATAGAAGACTCTCCAAATTAAAACTATTAGCCATCACATCAGATCAAAGTTTGTAAGCTTAGCAGAAAATATTTAAAGCCAGAACGTCCATCTTCGTATTGTCTATTGTCGTAATAACAAAATGTAATCATAATTGTCCTGTGTTATGTCTAATATCTCCTCAGGGCTTATAATGACTTGAATGAAAGAAAAATGAATTATGCATATAAAGAAATAAAAACATAATATTTCACCTTCTGCACAGAGAATATGGTGTACTTGTTGTACCTGCTGAGTTAGCAGAGATTAACGGAACCAAGCAGTTACTGTTCCTTATATATCATAGCCATTAAGACTTAGAAGCTGGGTACATGAAGAGTAAAAAGTTATTAATACCTTTACAAAATAAGGAAGGAGAATGCAATTTAAATAATTCCTCACATTATTTTCTGCTTTTATTGCTGAGTTAAATAAAGCAGTAACACTGTATCCATCTTATTCATAAATCATTCATACTAACATCAGAAAAAAAAAACAAAAAACTGACACTTGGGATGTTAAAGTAAACAGTAAATTTTTATAGAACACAATAATCATGAATATAATATAAAATACTTTAAAAATAATATTAACAATAATAATATAAAAGAAATTAATCAGAAATATCTTCATCCATTCCAGGAATGTAGTCTTCGTCATCATCGTCCTCCAATTCCAGATCATCCAAATCTTGGAATAAACTCTCATCAACAGTAACTTCCGATTCCCCTGTAAGAACAATATTTAAAAAATACAATCTATATTTGACATATTTAGTCAGAAATAAAAAGTGGAGCATGATCAACTGGTTCTTTTCAAGGTATGCTACTGTTCTTCTATTTTTACATCCTTTAATATAATCTAAATGCTGTTCAAAAAAATAAGTAGCATGTCCTTCAAAATGCAGATGGACTGGGAGAAAAAATTAGATTATCATATAATTCGGCTAGCCCCTCCTAACTCAGTAGGTATATCAAGTATACCAATGGAAACAGTATACCATTTGTGAAGTGTATTGCTTTACTAACTCAGGCAAAAGAATAAGCAGTGTCTCGTCTGAAGTTCTGCAGATATGACATGACAATCAGCATATATATACATCATATATCTTAAACATTTTGACCTATACAAAATATATATGTAGCCTCTGTTCATATTAGGGTATGATGATCAGTGTAAATGTTCAATAAATATATTACTTCATACTTTTACTCTACAGAACCATAAATGAAGCTCGCAAAATACATGATACGAAAATAAGCATAGAGATGATAGCGCTAGAAATTTCATCATAAGTGATCAAGTTTTTGCTAAGGTAAAACAATCTGCATAGATATATAGTATACTGTACTTCAGAAACCTTGACATAAAAGACCATATGTGTACCAACCCAATTATGAAAATAATAGGTATTTTATATCTAAGAAGTCAAAAGGATAATATTTCTAAAAGGTGCTCTAAGTGTGCTTAAGTTTCTGAAGAGTTGGTATTCTATGTGTACTTTAATAAAAAGGAATAAAAAACTTAGTATTATCTAAAGACCTATCACCTATATCTAAAGCTGGTATGAGCAGACATTTATCTGTTCTAAATTAATCTTAATTTCGACTACTTCACATGGCTACCACACGATTATACATTATACAAATTGTACAAAGTATGGAAACAAGTACACCTGGTTCGCTTTTTCCGCGTTTTTTTTATCTGCAATATTGCAATAACACCCCTAAAAATTAATAGTAAAATAATAGGAAATTCGCGAATAATGCCTGTGCAAAAAAATTCAAAAACAAATTTCTCATTTTAGTAAAAATCGACCGCCTCGGAGGCACTTTTCCACCATCCTGCTCTTCTACCGCTTAATGCGATCGGATATTATGAAGATAATGGAAAAATAGCATTAAGAACAAATAGCAAACAAATTTTCAATATAATATCATCAGGGAAATAGTGTGCGAGGGTGCATCAGCTGATACGGAAGTGGCAAAACATTTGCCGATAGAGGTTCGTTCTCCCGCATCCTCCTCCTCTTCTACCGCTTAATGCGATATTATGAAGAAAATTGAAAAAAAGCATTAAGAACAAACAGCAAACAAATTTTCGATATAATATCGTCAGGGAAATAGCGTGTGAGGGTGCATCAGCTGATACGAAAGTAGCAAAATGTTTGCCAATAGAAGTTCGTTCTCCCGCATCCTACTCCTCTTTCTACCACTTAATGAGATCGGATATTATGAAGAAAATTTAAAAATAGCATTACGAACAAACAGCAAACATATTTTCAATATAGTATCGTCAGGGAAATAGTGTGTGAATGTACATCAGCTGATACGGAAGTAGAAAAACGTTTGCTGATAGAGGTTCGTTCTCCCGCATCC
>JAXCGZ010005122.1:17500-19155 GCA_037179515.1 Halocaridina rubra
ACGAGGGGGGTAGTCTACGGCCAATCCATGAATCAGCCGGCACAGGCGGCTCCATGGTGGGGGAAAACACAGCACATGCCGCCCTCCCATCTGCTTGCACAGAACCATCAACATAGACGTGGTGCACCTAAATACGTGTACTGTGTGCAGTGAGGGATGACATTACCACCCATGGCGAATGCAGGCAGTACTCTGCAGTTGCGTGAAGTAAAAATCCTGCTTTTTTCTGGGGAGATAATAAGGCCACAGGAGGTAGCAGACACGTAAATATCATGGAGCATGTGCTGAAGGTCGTGAGTTGAGGTCGTGTGGATGTATATGTCGTCCGCATAGCAGGTAACTGTAGTACCGGGGATGACAGGAAGGAGGGAGAGTAGACGATGCATAAGGATATTGAATAGAAAAGGACTTAGCACACCCCTCTGAGGAGTACCCAGTTCAAACCGTTCATAGGAGCTATACGACCCTTTAAAAAGGACACTTGATGTTCTGTTGCAGAGATATCCCCGTATCCATTTCAGTATGTTCCCCCGAACTCCAAAGTCCACCAGCTGGTCAAGAATAATTTCCCTGTTGGCTATATCGAAGGCAGATTTGAGGTCCAGGAAGGCGACCACACTGGTGGGAGAAAGACGGGTGTAGAGTTCAGCGAGGCAGTGATGTGTGCTCCGTTGTGGGAGGAAACCATAAAGACTGGGGGAGAGTTTATCCTGTAGACGGTGCATGAGCCGGGCAAGAAGGATGTTTTCAAGCACTTTGCTGAAGCAGGAGGTGAGGGAGATAGGCCTAAATTTGTCGGTTCCAGGTTTTGGTAGAGGAATAATAGTGCTTCTGGTCCAGGCAGAGGGCACATGCCCCAAGCAAAAGCAAAGATTGAAGAGCTGCAGTAGGGGGTTACCAGGAACTTTCTGAAGAAGACGGAGAACTTGATATGTAAGACCATCCTCCCCAGGGGCAGTAGCCTTAATCCTAGCAAGAGCACGTCGTAGTTCATCCTCTGTGAATAGGATGTCATCCTCTTCATCCGTCTGTAGTAATGCACCCATTAGGCGGAGGTTACGAACACTGCGGTGGGTGGAGAGTGCCTCTTGAACGTTCCCGGGAAGGTTGCAAGTTTGTGACTGTGCTGACCAGGTAGTAATGAGGTCCTGAGCATACTCAAGTGGACTGTGGTGTAGAGCACAGGTGGGTTTCTTCTTGACAGCCTTCCTTATAAGATGCCACATAGTCCCAGCGCTAGTCTGATGGTTAATACTATCCGTAAATTTCTGCCAATACTCCGTGTGCACGCACTTCTGCAGGGCAACCAGATCATCCCTCGCCAACTGATATTGGTGCAGGTGGTCAGGGGTGGGCTGTCTTTGAAAGGAGAGTCCAGCATCCACAGCTGTCCTTTCTGCCTGGGCAATACGCTGATCCAGAGTCCAGGAATGGGCCTCAGGGCGACGTGGAACGTGTGGTCTGAGAACATAATGCGTGTAGAAGTCATGTGTAGAATCCACCAGTGAATTGTATAAGCTGTCTGGAGAAAGGAGATCAAAAGTGGGAAGGAGGTGAGAGATAAAGGAAATATAAGTGGGGCAGTATTTGGGAGGGATAGAGATGCAGGTGCGGTGATGGGAGAGGGTAGCTGGAGTCTGAAGTATGGAGTATTT
>JAXCGZ010005123.1:0-5000 GCA_037179515.1 Halocaridina rubra
CTTTGGGCTCTTTCACGTAAACACAATTAGGTAATCACAATTAGGTAATCACACACACACACACACACACACACACACACACACACACACACACACACTGGCAGATTTGTCTCCAGAAATACATATAAATGGCATAGTAAGTTCAGCATATGCATTCTTATCAAATGTAAGGGTAGCCTTCAGGCACATGGACAAGGAAATGTTCAGAAATATTTATGTAACCTATGTGAGGCCAAAACTCAAATATGCAGCCCCCTTTTGGAATCCGCACTTGAAAAAGCACATAGCTAAGCTTGAAAAAGTTCAAAGACATGCCACGAGACTGGTGCCAGAAATACGCAATCTCAGTTATGATGAGAGGCTGAGGGAATTAGACTTAACATCACTCGAAGCTAGAAGAGTGAGGGGGGATATGGTGACAGTCTTTAAATTCCTTCATGGTTATGATAGAGTGGATAGGGATCGATATTTTGATATGGCAGGCTCTAGAACTAGAGGTCATAGTTTGAAGCTTCGTAAGAAAACTTCTTCGCAGGATGTAAGGAAATACTTTTTCAGTGTAAGAGTAGTTGATAATTGGAATTCGCTGAGCGAGGAGGTAGCTAATGCTATCTCAATCCATAGTTTTAAGGACAGGTATGATAAGTATGACTAAGTCTAAAATGGAAGCGATCAGGAGACGGGAAGATACGAGCTTTGGGCTCTTTCCCGTAAACACATTTAGGTAATCACAATTAGGTAATCATATACATACAAATACACACATACATATATACATACAGATATATATATATATATATATATATATATATATATATATATATATATATATATATATATATATATATATATATATTATATATATATATATATATATATATATATATATATATATATATATATATATATATATATATATATATATATATAATATATATATATATATATATATATATATATATATATATATATATATATATATATATATATATATATATATATATATATATATATATATATATATATATATATATATATATATATATATATATATATATATATATATATATATATATATATATATATATATATATATATATATATATATATATATATACATATTACAGATTCCCCAACCTCACTCGAGGCTTCAATTTCGCTTTTAATTCAACTCCCAACCTCTTTCTGGTCCACCAATAATCAAATAAGCACATTACATATGTGAAAACATGAATAATTTTTTACCTCGAGTGGGACTTGAACCTAGGACTTATAATTCCTAAGTCAAGGCGATACCAACTACACCACAGAAAGTTAAAAGAAATCCAACCTTATAGCTTATATCTGCTACACTTAAGAATGAACGCATTCTATCTGAATGCCACTATGTTCATATATATATATATATATATATATATATATATATATATATATATATATATATATATATATATATATATATATATATATATATATATATATATATATACATATATATATATATATATATATATATATATATATATATATATATATATATATATATATATATATATATATATATATATATATATATATATATATATATATATATATATATATATATATATATATATATATATATATATATATATATATATATATATATATATATATATATATATATATGTATGTATATATATATATATATATATATATATATATATATATATATATATATATATATATATATATATATATATATATATATATATATATATATATATATGTATGTATATGTATATATGTATGTGTGCATAGATATGTATATATATATGTTTGTGGGTGGAAGTGTGTGTGTCTATATATATATATATATATATATATATATATATATATATATATATATATATATATATATATATATATATATATGTTTGTATAAATATGTATATGTGTGTGTATGCATGTGTAAGTATATATGATTGTGTATGAATATGAATATATATGTATGTATGTATATATATTCATATATATGTGTATGTATATGTACATATGTGATTACCTAATTGATTACCTAATTTTGTTTACGGAAAAGAGCCCAAAGCTTGTATCTTCCCGTCTCCTGATCTGTTCCATTTTGTACTTAGTGATACTTATCATACCTGTCTTTAAAACTATGGATTGAGATAGCATTAACTACCTCCTCGCTTAGCGAATTCTAATTATTAACTATTACACTGAAAAAGTATATCATTACATCCTGCAAAGAAGTTTTCCTACGAAGCTTCAAACTATGACCTCTAGTTCCAGTGCCAGCCATATTAAAATATCGATCCATATCCACCCTATCATAACCATGAAGGAATTTAAAGACTGTCACCATATCCCCCCTCAATCTTCTAGCTTCGAGTGATGGTAAGTCTAATTCCCTCAGCCTCTCATCATAACTGAGATTGCGTATTTCTGGCACCAGTTTCGTGGCATGTCTTTGAACTTTTCCAAGATTAGCTATGTGCTTTTTCAAGTGCGGATTCCAAAAGGGGGCTGCATATTCCAGTTTTAGCCTCACATAGGTTACATAAATATTTCTGAACATTTCCTTGTCCATGTGCCTGAAGGCTACCTTTACATTTGATAAGAATGCATATGCTGCCCTTACTATGCCATTTATATGTATTTCTGGAGACAAATCTGCCAGTATGTGTACTCCTAGATCTCTCTCATATTCTGTCTCTTGAAGTTGTACTCCAGCCACCGAGTAGTCAAGCTTGGGCCTTCTTGCACTTGTACCCATTCTCATTACCTTACATTTTGAAGTATTGAATTTCATTAGCCACTTTTCTGACCACTCATGCAGACTATTTAGATCTTCCTGAAGTTCTCTACCATTGTTCTCGTTTCCTACTTTCTTCACAATCTTTGCATCATCTGCAAACATATTCATGAATGAATTTACAGACTCTGGTAGGTCATTTACATATACAAGGAACAAAAGTGGCCCTAAAACTGAACCCTTTGGAACTCTACTATTTACTCTTCTCCATTCAGACACTGAGTGTCTTACTCTAACCCTCTGTTCCCTTCCTTCTAAGTATGTTTTTATCCATTCCAAGACATTTCCACCCATTGTAGCCATTGCTTGCAGCTTCCTAATAAGTCTCCCATGTGGAACAGTGTCAAATGCTTTTTGAGAGTCTAGGAACATGAAATCTGCCCAGCCCTCTCTTTCCTGTAAGATTCGGCTTACCTCATCATAAAATTCTAATAAGTTTGTTACTGTTGATCTACCTTCTCTGAAGCCATGTTGCCTCACTTATATAAAGTTGAAGGATTCCAAGTGAAGAGAGATATGTTTCCTTAGTAGTTTCTCCATAACTTTGCAAACTATGCTGGTCAAGGAAACTGGTCTATAGTTCAGAGCCGTATCCCTCCTTCCTTTTTTGAAGATAGGTATCACATTTGCTTGTTTCCAACATCTTGGAATCTCCTGTGTCTTTAGTGACTTTTTAAATATGATACCAAGTGCCACTGATATTGAGCTTGCGCATTTTTAAGTACATGAGGGGATATGTCATCAGGACCTGTAGCTTTATGAACATCTAAATCCATCAGCGCTTTGAATACCTCTGTGGTTTTAAGTTTGATGTTCTCTAATACCGGCCCTTGAGCTTCTATCTCTGCAATCTGAGGAGTTGGGGTATTTTCTACTGTAAATACTGACTGAAACTCCTTGTTCAATTCTTTGCAAATCTCTTCATCTGTCTCAGTGATGCTTCCATCGGCTCTCTTTAGCCTTAAAACCTGTTCTTTTACCTTCAGTTTTCCTCTGATAAAGCTGTGGAAAAGCTTTGGATTTTTTTAGTTTTCCTGGTGATATCCTTCTCATCGTCTCTCTCTGCCTCTTTTCTTTTATTTAGGTATCATATCTTGCTCTTTTGTAGGTTTGCCAGGCATTTATGTTTTTTCTCCTTCTATACCTTTTCCAGCATTTGTCTCTCCACTCCTTAGCTCTTTTACACTCATTATCGAATCATTTCTCCCTGGCATGAATTACACCTACTTTGGTGACAGGTATGCAGCAATCTACTATCTTCCCATATTTCTCACAACGGATGTCATACATTTCTTGTACAGATCTGTTGTAAAATAAGGTTCTCCAGTTCATAACTGCAAAAAGCTCATTCATTTTGATGTAATCTCCTTTTGGATAGTTCCTCCTCATGTCCTCCGTGCCTCTACTCTCAGGCAGAATTTCTTCAATGATATACTCCATCAACAACACACAGTGGTCACTCTTTCCAACTGGTGGTTCATACTAAATATTTTCAATATCCAACACATTATCTGTGAATACTAGATCAAGTAGTGATGGCTCATCTCCACCCCTGGCCCTCGTTGGTTCCATTACATGTTGGTGTAGGGAATTCCCTTGTATGCAATCTAGGAATCTTGCCCCGAATGAGTCCTCACAACTGTGTGGGTCAAGATTTATCCAATCTATCTCTTTATGAGTAAAATCTCCCATAATCAAAATCCTATATTTTCTATCCTGTGCCATGTTAACAACTGAGTTTATGACTTCAATAGTGCCTATATGACTTTCCTCATAAGCTTCTAGCCTATTCTGGTTCCTTGGTGGGTTATATACAACAGTTATTATAATGCTCTCTGACCCAGTATTTATGGGTAAGAGTAAGAAGTACAGTTGGCACTACAGAGCCTTTTCAGGTGAAAGTTGGACTCCATCAGGGATCAGCTCTTAGCCCCTATCTATTTAACCTTCTCATGGATGTGATGGTGGAGGAAGTGACAAAGGAGGCACCATGGAGCATGCTCTTTGCAGACGATATTGTTTTGGTCTCCGAGAGCCGTGAAGAATTGCAAGAGAGGTTGGAGCTATGGAGGGGTTTGCTGGAGGATTACGGACTGAAGGTGAGCAGACAGAAAACGGAGTACCTGGAGTGCAATGTGACACAAGGAGGCGACCTATTCATGCAAGACCACAAGCTCCCAAAGGC
>JAXCGZ010005123.1:10000-19128 GCA_037179515.1 Halocaridina rubra
GGTAGAGAACTTCAGGAGGATCTAAATAATCTGCATATATAATCTTTATATATATATATATATATATATATATATATATATATATATATATATATATATATATATATATATATATATATATATATATATATATATATATATATATATATATATATTTATATATATATATATATATATATATATATATATATATATATATATATATATATATATATATATATATATATATATATATATATATATATATATATATATATATATATATATATATATATATATATATATATATATATATATATATATATATATATATATATATATATATATATATATATATATATATATATATATATATATATTCATTGTTATATTTAATGGGTGTTTTTCCTATCATTTTAGACTGCATGTTTACAGTTCATCATTATTAAATTCTTTGTTTATGCTTCTGCTTCCTAACTCCTCTGAACTTTTTTCCTTCTTTGTATATCTATCCCCTTCCCATGAGTCCTTGCTCTCATCTCACTCACATGCTGAAGTTCTCTACATTGGAGACTTCAATGTACATCACAATGAGTTGGTTCATTCTGCTCACACTGATGTAGGATGAAGTGACACCTTTGCTTTCTTTGTTACTCATGATCAGGAGCAGATTATCAAACATCCTATTCATGTTCTTGTTCACCACGACCATGCGGCTAACACTCCTGACCTATTTTTTCTTCTCATCCTTTGAACTATTCATATTAGGTACTTTCCCCTCTTGGTAAATCTGACCATTCCTTTATCTCAGTCTCTTCCTATTAATATCCGTCTTTTATATTTCAAGCATACTCTTTGATTTCCTATGGGATGACTACTGCTTTTGGACCTACAACCATTATCAGGTATCCCTCAAAGTTACTGAGATCATAAATTCGGAAATGGGGGGTTTTTATTCCCTCCTCTATAAAATCTTTTTCTCCAACAATCTTCGGTTTGACTATGCCTGCTCCATGGCTGTTCATGCCAGGGATAGGGCATATCTACCGTAACAAGCCTCTTCTTATGATTTAACTTGTTCTGCTTTTATTACTGCAAGGAATCTTTGCACAACGCAAATTTGAAGATTTAAAGCTTACTTTTTAGAAGAAATATTGATGGCATTAACTTCTCACCCACTGATAAATGTTGCTGGGGTTTAGCCAATAATCTTTCTAAAACCTTCTGTAACTCAAGATTTCCCCCTCTCATACATCCTGAAGGTTCTATAACTTGCTCTCCCACTGACAAAACCACCCTCTTTGGCTTTCATTTTTCTGCCAACTCTTCCATAACCAATTCCACCTGACCCTCGTACTATACCTCTCTCTAACCCTACACCTCCCTTATTCTTTCTTTAAGAAAACTCCGATAGTTTCTTTGCTCTCTAAAGATGAACTGAATATCTGAACCCTATGGTATCCCTGTGATGTTTCTTAAAGAGTTGCAGATGATCTTGCTTCTGTGCTTTGCCATCTATTTTGCCTCATTCTCTCAACCAGTATCTATCCTTCATCTTGGAAGCACGCTGTAGTTCAGCCTACTCCTAAGAAGGATGACCATTCTATTCCTTCCAACTACTGACCAATTGCCCTAACCTCTGCTACCGCTAAAGTATTTGAAACATTGCTCAATTCTCACTTCTTGAAACATATTGAATCTAGCTCACTTATTTCTGATCACCAGTACTGCCTCCACAAGGCAGGATCCACTAGTGACCTCCTGTCCTATCACACTCATGTATGGGCATCTTCTCTGTAGAACTTTGGGAAATCCTTTGTCATCACTCTAATTTCTCTAGGGCTTTTGACACAGAGTGGCACAAAGCTCTCTTGGCCCAACTTACTGCTTATGGCTTTACCTCTTTTCTCTTTCTCTGATTTCCTTTTTTATCTGACCGTTTTTTATCTGTGGTTGTTAACACCGCAATATCTAGCTCATTCTTGGAAGCACGCTGTAGTTCAGCCTACTCCTAATAAGAGTGAACATTCGGTTCCTTCTGACTACTGAGCAATTGCACTAACCTTTGCTATCGCTAATGTATTTGAAACTTTGCTCAATTCTCAGTTCTTGAAACATATTGAATCTAGCTCACTTATTTCTGATCACCAGTGACCTCCTGTCCTATCTCACTCATGTATGGGCATCTTCTCTGAAGAACAATGGGGAATCCTTTGTCATCGTTCTAACTTCTCTAAGGCCTTTGACACAGTGTGGCACAAGGCTCTCTTGTCCCAACTTACTGCCTATGGCTTTATCTCTTCATTTTTTCTCTGATTTTCAGTTTTATCTTATCGTTTTATATTTGTGGTTGTTGACTCTGCAACATCTAGCTCATTCCCAGTTACTGTGTTCCACAGGGCTTTCTTCTTTAACCATTCTCTTTTCCTTTTCTTCCTCATCGATCTTCCCCAGTTCCAGTTTTCTTCTCTTCTCCAAGTCTGTGCCAACCATTGTACCCTTCATATTGCCTCTGTTGTCTCTTCACAACTTCATCTGCTACTCGTCATTAGTCTCGTATTACTCTTTCTTTAATTCTCAGCTCCGATTTACAAAGGTTATCTCAGGGCGACATCGAAAATTTAGTTAAATTTAATGCCTCCAAGACACACTTTCTGGTTGTCTCTTTATCTTTTTCTCCTCCTGATAGCACCTTTGTCTTCAAAGCTAACGAAATTTACCCTCTTAATTCTATTACTTTATTAGAAATCCAGATAGCCTCTAAGCTGTCTTAGAGGAGGCACATAATTCAAATTCATAAATCTTCTTCCAAAATGTTGGGGTTCTATTTCGTTTTCATCATTACTTTTCCTCTTTTCACCTACCTAAAATTTATAAAGGTCTTCTCCATCATTGCCTAGAATACTGCTTGCATATCTGAGATGTTTCCTCTTATTGAAAGGCTTGAATCTAAGGGAGTCAGACGCATCAATGTCTCCTCTCTTATTTGTAATCCGAATTCTCTTTCACTCTGCTTAAGATATCAGCCCTTTCTCTTTTCTGTCATTACTTTTTCCATCGCTTTTCTGATGAGCTGGCAAGTTGCATCCCTCCCCAACAGCCGAGGCCATGTAATGCTTATCAAGAGGCCTAGTTTCACAGGTATTGTGTGGAAATATATAGTTCGCGGATTGGTCAGTGTAGTGGCTGTTCCTTCCGTTACAACTCCAGACTCTGGAACTCTCTTCCCTTTTTGTCTTTCTTAATTCTTATTATTGATCTTTCTTCAAAAATAGAATCTATGGTCATATTAGAGCCAAATCTTGCCATACCTCTAGGTATCCATTACTTCAACTATTATCTTAACCTGTCCTTTTCCTATTGTTTATCTTTCTCATCTTTTGGCCTTGTCTTAAGCTTCTAATTTTTTTTCTCAATGCTTTATTTTGGTGCTCGGGCCCGATAAGGTCTATTTTCTACCCTGTCCTGGTCGCACACACACACACACACACACACACACACACACACACACACACACACACACACGGGAGAACGGGTAGTCATCAGAGGACTTAAACAGAGAATCAAGAAGTTAGAGGAAATGGTTACAAGCCTTGATGATAAAATTCGGAATATGGATGGAGAAATGAAAGAGAATGAAACACTCAGAGAACAAATAAGATCTTTGGAGGAAGCAAATAAAGCACAAGGGCAGGAGAGAAAGGAACTAGAAAAAAGAATAAAGAAGCTGGAAGGGGAAAAGAGTCAACTAGAATCTAGAATTTCTAATCAAGAAGATAAAAACAAACAGCTAAATGACAACCTAAAGGAATTAGATGTTAGTTCACTGCTATCTTCTGAGAGAGACGAGATTGCTGCTTGGAATGTTCAGATTAAGGAAAACATTGAACAGTTCAGAAAAGAGTTCCAGGAGCTGAATATGGAAAATGATGCCATGAAAACGTCCTTTGCTGATGCACTAAAGGGGAATGTGGCAGTAAAAGAGGCTGTAATGGTGGTGGCACTGGAATACATACAAACAGTTGACTATAAAGAGACAGTAATCGAAAAAATGAAAGACGTTGTGATGGAAAGGGCAAACCCACTCATCAGACAGGCACTTGATAAGGAGAAGACAGTGGTAATCTCAGGCATAAGTGAATCCCAGGAGCCAACATGGCAGGGGAGACTTGAAGAAAATAAAGCTAACGTTGTAGACCTGATAAGAAAGCTTGGAGTAGTATGTGGTCCTGAGGATATTGTAAACATACACCAACTAGGTAAATATTCGAGGGAAGGAAAGCCGAGACCAACAAAAGTAACCTTTGAGAGAGGGGAGACATGTAGGGAAATATTGTTGAGAAAAAAAAGTCTAAAAGACCTTCGAGAATGCAAAGAAGTGTTCATTAGACGATACAGAACACAGGAAGAGATGGGAAAGATCAAAAACTTGTTGCAAGAGGCAAGAAGGTTAAATGATGAAAGAAATGAAGAAGAGAAGAAAAATTTTCGTTACGGAATACTTCCAGACAAAGGGGAGATAAAGAAGATAATGACAGAAGATCAGGGGATGGGGCCTCATTAAGATTGTTATACACAAATGCTGATGGATTAGCTGGTAAGGCAGTAGAATTAAAAGATAGGATTCACAACAGTAAGGCAGATATAGTAGCAATTACAGAGACTAAGTTGAGTGAGGACATAAACAGTGTCACAGTTTTTCCTAAGGGCTTCAGAATACTAAGGGTCGAAAGATCTGAGAGGACTGGTGGAGGGATAGCACTGCTCATAAGTGAGAGGATTCAAGTTGAAGAGATAAACTTGGCTATAGAAAGTGAGTTCAGGGAATTTCTTGTTGCTCGCATAAATACTGGGTCAGAGAGCATTATAATAACTGTTGTATACAACCCACCAAGGAACCAAAATAGGCTTGAAATTTATGAGGAAAGTCATATAGGTACGATTGAAGTCATAAACTCAGTTGTTAACATGGCGCGGGAGAAAAAATGTAGGATTTTGATTATGGGAGACTTTAATCATAAAGAGATAGATTGGATAAATCTTGACCCACACAGTGGTGAGGACTCCTTTGGGGCAAGATTCCTAGATTGCGTACAAGGGAATTTCCTACACCAACATGTAATGGAACCAACAAGAGCCAGGGGTGGGGATGAGCCATCACTACTTGATCTGGTGTTCACAGATAATGTGTTGGATATTGAAAATATTGAGTATGAACCACCAATTGGAAAGAGTGACCACTGTGTGTTGTTGATGGAGTATATCATTGAAGACATTCTTCCTGAGAGTAGAGGCACTGAGGACATGAGGAGGAACTATCAGAAAGGAGATTACATCAAAATGAATGAGCTTTTTGCAGTTATTGACTGGAGAACCTTATTTTACAACAAATCTGTACAAGAAATGTATGACATCTTTTGTGAGAAATATGGGAAGATAGTAGATTGCTGCATACCTGTCACCAAAGTAGGTGTAATTCATGCCAGAGAGAAATGGTTCGATAATGGGTGTAAAAGAGCTAAGGAGTGGAGAGACAAATGCTGGAAAAGGTATAGGAGGAGAAAAAACATAAATGCCTGGCAAACCTACAAAAGAGCAAGAAATGACTACCTAAGTAAAAGGAGAGAGGCAGAGAAAGATTATGAGAGGGACATCACCAGGAAGGCTAAAGAAAATCCCAAGCTTTTCCACAGCTTTATCAGAGGAAAACTGAAGGTAAAAGAACAGGTTTTAAGGCTAAAGAGAGCGGATGGAAGCATCACTGAGACGGACGAAGAGATCTGCAAAGAATTGAACAAGGAGTTTCAGTCAGTATTTACAGTAGAAAATACCCCACCCCCTCAGATTGCAGTGATAGAAGCTCAAGGGCCGGCATTAGAGAACATCAACCTTACAGCCACAGAGGTATGCAAAGCGCTGATGGATTTAGATGTTCATAAAGCTACAGGTCCTGATGACATATCCCCTCATGTGCTTAAAAAATGCGCAAACACAATATCAGTGGCACTAAGTATCATATTTAAGGAGTCATTGGAGTCGGGGGAGATTCCAAGATGCTGGAAACAAGCAAATGTGATACCTATCTTCAAAAAGGGAAGGAGGGATACGGCTCTGAACTATAGACCAGTTTCCTTGACCAGCATAGTTTGCAAAGTTATGGAGAAACTACTAAGGAAACATATCTCTCTTCACTTGGAATCCTTCAACTTTTTGTCAGTGAGGCAACATGGCTTCAGAGAAGGAAGATCAACAGTAACAAACTTATTAGAATTTTATGATGAGGTAAGCCAAATCTTACAGGAAAGAGAGGGCTGGGCAGATTGCATATTCCTAGACTTCCAGAAAGCGTTTGACACTGTTCCACATGGGAGACTTATTAGGAAGCTGCAATCAATGGCTAGAATAGGTGGAAATGTCTTGGAATGGATAAAAACTTACTTAGAAGGAAGGGAACAGAGGGTTAGAGTAAGACACTCAGTGTCTGAATGGAGAAGAGTTAGTAGTGGAGTTCCACAGGGTTCAGTTTTAGGGCCACTTTTGATTCCTTGTATATGTAAATGACCTACCAGAGTCTGTAAATTCATTCATGAATATGTTTGTAGATGATGCAAAGATTGTGAAGAAAGTAAAAAACGAGAACAATGGTAGAGAACTTCAGGAGGATCTAAATAATCTGCATGAGTGGTCAGAAAAGTGGCTAATGAAATTCAATACCTCAAAATGTAAGGTAATGAGAATGGGTACAAGTGCAAGAAGGCCCAAGCTTGACTACTCGGTGGCTGGAGTACAACTTCAGGAGACAGAAAATGAGAGAGATCTAGGAGTAAACATATTGGCAGATTTGTCTCCAGAAATACATATAAATGGCGTAGTAAGGGCAGCATATGCATTCTTATCAAATGTAAGGGTAGCCTTCAGGCACATGGACAAGGAAATGTTCAGAAATATTTATGTAACCTATGTGAGGCCAAAACTCGAATATGCAGCCCCCTTTTGGAATCCGCACTTGAAAAAGCACATAGCTAAGCTTGAAAAAGTTCAAAGACATGCCACGAAACTGGTGCCAGAAATACGCAATCTCGGTTATGATGAGAGGCTGAGGGAATTAGACTTGCCATCACTCGAAGCTAGAAGAGTAAGGGGGGATATGGTGACAGTCTTTAAATTCCTTCATGGTTATGATAGAGTGGATAGGGATCGATATTTCGATATGGCTGGCTCTAGAACTAGAGGTCATAGTTTGAAGCTTCGGAAGAAAACTTGTTTGCAGGATGTAAGGAAATACTTTTTCAGTGTAAGAGTAGTTGATAATTGGAATTCGCTAAGCGAGGAGGTAGTTAATGCTATCTCAATCCATAGTTTTAAGGACAGGTATGATAAGTATCACTAAGTCTAAAAATGGAACCGATCAGGAGACGGGAAGATACGAGCTTTGGGCTCTTTCCCGTAAACACAATTAGGTAATCACAATTAGGTAATCACACACACACACACACACACACACACACACACACACACACACACACACACACACACACACACACACACACACACACTCAGATTGCAAAGATAGAAGCTCAAGGGCCGGTATTAGAGAATATTAACCTTACAGCCACAGAGGTATGCAAGGCGCTGATGGAGTTAGATGTTCATAAAGCTACAGGTCCTGATGACATATCCACTCATGTACTTAAAAAATGCACAAACTCAATATCAGTGGCACTAAGTATCATATTTAAAAAGTCATTGAAGTCAGGGGAGATTCCAAGATGCTGGAAACAAGCAAGC
The DNA here is from genome assembly GCA_037179515.1 of Halocaridina rubra. Taxonomy (NCBI): domain Eukaryota; kingdom Metazoa; phylum Arthropoda; class Malacostraca; order Decapoda; family Atyidae; genus Halocaridina; species Halocaridina rubra. Next base: position 17,768 of record JAXCGZ010005123.1, read on the forward strand.
GTGATACCTATCTTCAAAAAAGGAAGGAGGGACACGGCTCTGAACTATAGACCAGTTTCCTTGACCAGCATAGTTTGCAAAGTTATGGAGAAACTACTAAGAACACATATCTCTCTTCATTTAGAATTCTTCAACTTTTTGTCAGTGAGGCAACATGGCTTCAGAGAAGGTAGATCAACAGTAACAAACTTATTAGAATTTTATGATGAGGTATGCCGAATCTTACAGGAAAGAGAGGGCTGGGCAGATTGCATATTCCAAGACTTCCAGAAAGCGTTTGACACTGTTCCACATGGGAGACTTATTAGGAAGCTGCAAGCAATAGCTAGAATAGGTGAAAATGTCTTGGAATGGAAAAAAACTTACTTAGAAGGATGGGAACCGAGGGTTAGAGGAAGACACTCAGTGTCTAAATGGAGAAGAGTTAGAAGTGGAGTTCCACAGGGTTCAGTTTTAGGGCCACTTTTGTTCCTTGTATATATATGTAAATGACCAACCAGAGTCTGTAAATTCATTCATGAATATGTTTGCAGATGATTCAAAGATTGTGAAGAAAGTTTGAAACAAGAACAATGGTAGAGAACTTCAGGAAGATCTAAATAGTCTGCATGAGTGGTCAGAAAAGTGGCTAATGAAATTCAATACTTCAAAATGTAAGGTAATGAGAATGGGTACAAGTGCAAGAAGGCCCAAGCTTGACTACTCGGTGGCTGGAGTACAACTTCAAGAGACAGAAAATGAGAGAGATCTAGGAGTAAACATACTGGCAGATTTGTCTCCAGAAATACATATAAATGGCATAGTAAGGGCAGCATATGCATTCTTATCAAATGTAAGGGTAGCCTTCAGGCACATGGACAAGGAAATGTTCAGAAATATTTATGTAACCTATGTGAGGCCAAAACTCGAATATGCAGCCCCCTTTTGGAATCCGCACTTGAAAAAGCACATAGCTAAGCTTGAAAAAGTTCAAAGACATGCCACGAAACTGGTGCCAGAAATACGCAATCTCAGTTATGATGAGAGGCTGAGGGAATTAGACTTACCATCACTGGAAGCTAGAAGAGTGAGGGGGGATATGGTGACAGTCTTTAAATTCCTTCATGGTTATGATAGAGTGGATAGGGATCGATATTTTGATATAGCTGGCTCTAGAACTAGAGGTCATAGTTTGAAGCTTCGTAAGAAATCTTCTTTGCAGGATGTAAGGAAATACTTTTTCAGTGTAAGAGTAGTTGATAATTGGAATTCGCTAAGCGAGGAGGTAGTTAATGCTATCTCAATCCATAGTTTTAAGGACAGGTATGATAAGTATCACTAAGTATAAAATGGAAGCGATCAGGAGACGGGAAGATACGAGC
>JAXCGZ010005124.1:0-2500 GCA_037179515.1 Halocaridina rubra
ATGTAGATTAGATAGACATATGACAGAGGTAGGGTGGGTATGAATAGGTTAGTGCTTATTAGAAAAATCATAAAAAGAAAAACAGAATAAATAAGTAGAGTAGAATAGAATAGGTTAGACATGCTGGAAATACAATTCAAAAATGGAGCTGCCTCGTGTGTGCCAGTAGGCATGTTGCGGTGTCCTCTATTCTTATGTTCTTATGTTCTTTTTTGATAGAGTTCCTCACAAAAGATTAGTTAAAAAGCTGGAAGCTCATGGTATAGGAGGAGCTGTTCTCAGATGGATCAAACAATGGTTAAAAGACAGAAAACAGAGGGTTTGCATAAATGGAGAGAAATCAGAGTGGGGCTCGGTTACTAGCGGGGTACCACAAGGCTCTGTACTGGGTCCCCTATTATTCATCGTATATCTAAATGATCTGGATTCGGATATCAGTAGTAACCTAAGTAAATTCGCAAACGACACTAAAATAGGTAGAACTATAAATGGAAAAGAAAACATTCATGCTTTACAGGAAGATCTAAATAGATTATCTGAATGGTCGGACAAATGGCAAGTGGAATTTAATGTTGAAAAATGTAAAGTAGTTAAAATGGGTACTATAAAAGACAATACTAGTTATAAGCTAAATAACCATGAAATCATGAGTTCTCAGTGTGAAAGGGATTTGGGAGTTCTTGTGAGTAGTAGTCTTAAGCCAAGAGAGCAATGCACAGCAGTCAGAAATAAAGCAAACAGAATTTTAGGATTTATCTCAAGAAGCGTTAGCAATAGGACGGAAAAAGTTATTTTGCAGCTCTATCTTGCATTAGTTAGGCCCCATTTAGATTATGCTGTGCAATTCTGGTCACCCTATTATAGAATGGAAATTGAATCCTTGGAGAGGGTGCAGCGAAGAATGACCAAGATGATACACAATATCAGAAATCTACCATATGAGGACAGATTAAAAAAACTTAATCTACATTCTCTAGAGAGGCGAAGAGTTAGGGGGAGAAGTGTATAAATGGTTTAAAGGGATTTTATGGGAGATATTAATAAAGTTTTAAAAATTCATGATCAAACCAGAACTCGTAATAATAAGAACATAAGAACATAAGAATAGAGGACACTGCAACATGCCTACTGGCACACACGAGGCAGCTCCATTTTTGAATTGTATTTTCAGCATGTCTAACCTATTCTATTCTACTCTACTTATTTATTCTATTTTTCTTTTTATGATTTTTCTAATAAGCACTAACCTATTCATACCCACCCTACCTCTGTCATATGTCTATCTAATCTACATTTGAAGGTGTCTAAGGTATTGGCATTTACTATCATACTAGGAAGCTTGTTCCATGCATCAGCTACTCTATTACCAAACCAATTTTTACCAATTTCCCTTCTGAACCTAAATTTATCAAGCTTAAATCCATTATTACGAGTTCTGGTTTGATCATGAATTTTTAAAACTTTATTAATATCTTCCTTGTTAATCCCTTTAAACCATTTATACCCTTCAATCATATCCCCCCTAACTCTTCGCCTTTCTAGAGAATGTAGATTAAGTTTTTTTAATCTGTCCTCATATGGTAGATTTCTGATATTGTGTATCATCTTGGTCATTCTTCGCTGCACTCTCTCCAAGGATTCAATTTCCATTCTATAATAGGGTGACCAGAATTGCACAGCATAATCTAAATGGATGAAAGCTTGATAAATTTAGGTTCAGAAGGGAAATTGGTAAAAATTGGTTTGGCAATAGAGTAGCTGATGCATGGAACAGGCTTCCTAGTAGGATAGTAAATGCCAATAACTTAGACACCTTCAAATGTAGATTAGATAGACATATGACAGAGGTAGGGTGGGTATGAATAGGTTAGTGCTTATTAGAAAAATCATAAAAAGAAAAATAGAATAAATAAGTAGAGTAGAATAGAATAGGTTAGACATGCTGAAAATACCATTCAAAAATGGAGTTGCCTCGTGTGTGCCAGTAGGCATGTTGCAGTGTCCTCTATTCTTATGTTCTTATATATATATATATATATATATATATATATATATATATATATAATATATATATATATATATATATATATATATATATATATATACTATATATATATATATATATATAAGAACATAAGAACATAAGAACATAAGAATAGAGGACACTGCAACATGCCTACTGGCACACACGAGGCAGCTCCATTTTTTAATTGTATTTTCAGCATGTCTAACCTATTCTATTCTACTCTACTTATTTATTCTGTTTTTCTTTTTATGATTTTTCTAATAAGCACTAACCTATTCATACCCACCCTACCTCTGTCATATGTCTATCTAATCTACATTTGAAGGTGTCTAAGGTATTGGCATTTACTATCATACTAGGAAGCTTGTTCCATGCATCTGCTACTCTATTACCAAACCAATTTTTACCAATTTCCCTTCTGAACCTAAATTTATCAAGCTTAAATCCATTATTACGAGTTCTGGTTTGATCATG
>JAXCGZ010005124.1:7500-19080 GCA_037179515.1 Halocaridina rubra
ACCCTTTTATCCAGAGTGCCAGAAACGAAAATGAGAGCGAACTCCCTTTCTGAATGACTTCTAAAGAGTTGTTCTCGCTGGCAATTATAATGAGAAACGTGTTAAATGACTCAGTTGCAAAGGGCTACAGATAAAATGCTTCAAGGAGTTTTAGTAAGTGTCAGAGAGAGAGTTCCTACTTAGACACCTAATGATGTCACTTTATTTAGAGTGCCAAGGTTTTTTTCTCACAAGTGCCTTCAGAGAGAGAGAGAGAGAGAGAGAGAGAGAGAGAGAGAGAGAGAGAGAGAGAGAGAGAGAGAGAGAGAGAGAGAGACGAGAGAGAGAGAGAGAGAGAGAGAGAGAGAGAGAGAGAGAGTACGGACAGTTGCCCCTTAGTATAACTGCCTCATAAGACAATTGCTTTTAGGACTATTGCCCTAGGTCAGTAACTCCTAACTCTTAATGCAAATGCGAACAATTTCACTATGAAAATATTAAATACAAAATATATTATGAAAAAAATAATGAGTGAATGAAAAAATGTTCAATATGAATATATCATTATTTCATACTTGGTTAGCTTAAGGTGAGTAGGTTAGAGTAGGTTTAGTTAGAGTCGAGGCAGTTGTTCTAGGGGGCATTGCTCCTATATGCAATTATCTTATGAGGCTATTGTTACTGGACAATTGTCCTGCCTTCGATAGAGATTGATACTGTGGACAATCATGTCACACGGGGTGCCTTCGTATCGCGAAGTATATATCCGTCCAGAATCATTCACACGGGGTAGCTAGTATCGCTAGATTAGATAGCCATCCAGATACACAGATAGATAGATAGATAGATAGATAGATAGATAGATAGATAGATAGATAGATAGATAGATAGATACTCAACACTAGCATTACCCATATCTGTACTTAACTCATTTCTAAATAGCAATTTTTCCCATATTCATATAGGATTCCTGTTTAGCACTATCCTCTTTAGCTCCAAGTTTTACTGTCATATACCCTTCATGACATCACCCCTTTCCATTTATCCGGAGTTGAGATCAACACCGAGATGAGTTGGCTTGCTTCCCAAGTGGCTGCATACATAACCAAAGCTTTAGTTTACAATGACTATAAGTAAGTGCAAGAAAATAAAAATATTGCTTAGCGCTTTGCTCTAATGTTGCTAATGGAGTCCTAATGCATTTTTAACGCTGGCTTTAATATCTCTATTATTGGAGCAGTTTTAAGTATGTTGTAATTTTGCATTATAGGAGCAATTGAAAGGATCTGTAGTAGTCCTGGTAAGGGAAGGGAGGGTGTGTGTGTGTGTGAGAGAGAGAGAGAGAGAGAGAGAGAGAGAGAGAGAGAGGAGAGAGAGAGAGAGAGAGAGAGAGAGAGAGAGAGAGAGAGAGAGGAGAGAGAGAGAGAGAGAGAGAGAGAGAATTTACTTTCAAGTCGTGACCCCTCGGCTGTTAAGTAGAAACCACCTCATTTTTTTCCTCATTTTTTTTCTCGATGGGTGAATTTAGGTGCCGGAAATCTGGCTGATGCATGTGCTCTTGCAAAGCTTTTTTTGTTTTCATCCTGCACTGTTTTTAGATAATTATTAAAGCGTATGAAAGTGTTTGTTATAGTATATTCGTCCTCTTTACACACACACACACACAGAGAGAGAGAGAGAGAGAGAGAGGAGAGAGAGAGAGAGAGAGAGAGAGAGAGAGAGAGAGAGAGAGAGAGAGAGAGAGAGAGAGAGAGAGAGAGAGAGAGAGAGATTTTCTAAATAATTACGTTCATTTTCTTTTCTGGTAATTAAAGATAAGTACGATAAAATCTTGAAATAAACGAACTGGTGAGGTTGTATTAAAATACCCATATTTACCTGTCCTTATATTTGATAATTCACCATCATATCGTTGAGTATCTATCTATCTATCTTTCGTCCTTTTAAAAAAAATGCGTTTTTTGGTAGGAGTATTTTACACATGTTTCAAGTTTGTTAGTTTTTTTTTTCACTGCTTATCATCTATTCGTGTGAATAGATGAGTGTCTTTTTTCACCCTTTCTCTATTCTCTCTTTTGCTCTTTCTCTTATTTTTTTCCTTTGTTGGAGATGGATTGGAGATTGATTGTTGTATCCAAGTGTTGACCTTGCTCAGTTAAGTCAGGGCGCGCTTGAAGTTCAGGTCATATGACCTTAAGGTGCCATTTTGACTACTCTAATGCTTAGTGATGCAAACTACGTGTTGTTGTTTACTGTTTTAGTATATTCATTTCAATTTAATTCTGATATTATGGTTTTTTGTGTATTAGTGGTTTGTGCTGAAAACATCGGATTGGTAAGATGTTGCACATTTTCCCCAGAATCCAGAGGACGACGAAGATGAAAAAAAAAATCTGTGAGAACTTTAGAGCGTTCAAAAATAATTATTCATATTATACCATCAATAAGTACAATATTTTCTCGTCTGTGCCTGTTTATATATATATATATATATATATATATATATATATATATATATATATATATATATATATATATATATATATATATATATATATATATATATATATATATATATATATATATATATATATATATATATATATATATATATATATATATATATATATATATATATATATATATATATATATATATATATATATATATATATATATATATATATATATATATATATATATATATATATATATATATATATATATATGTATATATATATATTCCCCCTGAGAGAGGGGATAAGAATCCTTCCTCCGTGTTCCTCTGCGTGTCGCAAAAGTCGACTAAATGGGGCGGAGCGAGGGGGCTGGGAATCCCCTCCTCTGTATCTAATTCCCACAAAAAGTCGAAGTTTTGTCTTTGACTCAGCCCCCCTCCTTATAAGGGGGAATATGGCTTTGGTATATGGATGGATATATGTATGTATATATATATATATATATATATATATATATATATATATATATATATATATATATATGAGTGAGTGAGTGTGAGTGTGTGTGTGTGTGTGTGTGTGTGTGTGTGTGTGTGTGGTGTGTGTGTGTGTGTGTGTGTGTATATATATATATATATATTTATATATATATATGTGTGTGTGCGTGTATGTGTGTGTGTGTGTGTGTGTGTGTGTGTGTGTGTGTGTGTGTGTGTGTGTGTGTGTGTGTGTGTGTGTGTGTGTGTAGTTTCTATTGTACACACACACACACACACACACACACACACATATATATATATATATATATATATATATATATATATATATATATATATATATATATATATATATATATATATATGTAGACGAAGAAGAAGAAGAAGAAGAGGAGGAAATATTCAGAATGATGCTTTTGATTTCAGATTATAAGATGATTAATATATAACATTATACTACACAACATACCATCGATAATTTTGCTCATTATAATAGTGAAAATATCCTCGTTGCGTCGTGTTCATGCAGCTTGATACTTAAAGAAATTATTTAAATTTATCGCTCTTTCTTTAAGATTCAGCAATATTTCATTTTAAAAGTTCCCCCCAACTAGGAAGCAACATTTTTCTAAGTTGTTTACAAACTTAAGGGCATATAAAGATAATATTATATATTTATCAATCCATTCCTGATTTAATAAATCATATTTCTCATTCAGTTTTAATATACAGGATTTTTCTTATTTAGTTTCTCTCTCTTTAAGATAAAAAATTATACAGTTTGAAAATCCGGCAGTAGAAATCACTATTCTATTGCATTTTACAAGTCTCAGCACTGGGAGTTTTTATTTATTTCATAAATATATATATATATATATATATATATATATATATATATATATATATATATATATATATATATATATATATATATATATATATATATATATATATATATTGCAAATCCCATCGCTAAAAATAACAGTTTTCTCTAAATATACTTCTTTGTTATGAAATAGATTTCGATTTGTTGTTGTTTTTTTATTTCATTAATATATATATGGCTTAAACGTATCGAAGAGCGATTTGTAAAGACAGTGTGAAAGCCAGAAGTCATCCTAGTATGACCAAAACGAAGACCTAGAATGAGATAGAAAGATGGGGTGAAAAGAGCATTTGATGCACGTGACATGTCTGTTGAGCAGAGAAGAGAAAGTGCAAGAATGAGGAATTATTGGAGAAGGCTTCTGTATAGATGATGCTGGCCTGAGGGATTTTTCGCATCTGTTAGCACTGTAACCCGGGAATTTAGGTTGAGGGGGGTTGCCAAGAAATGAGATGATGGGGTTTAACCAGCTACGGCTGTTCGGCCTCGCGGCAGAAGATCCTAGCCCACTAACCTTATTAATGATCCATGCAGTGTAAGCGGGAGGATATTTGGCAGCCTTTTATCGCCATGAATCTAAGAGGAATGATTGAGGTAAATTGGCTTTTGGTATGAGCTTTGACCGGCCGTCCCTTTGCAAGGGGGACTGCGGCCATTGTTTAAGTATGGATGTAGTGTATATTATCGATCACTTACTGATAAATAAATGAAATTTTTTTTTATAGTTAAAGAATTATCATATTTCATTTTTCTCCCATGGACTTAAGCAATATCACATTTTACAAGTCCCGTCACTGGGAGTTACTACTCCCTGAACTCATTTCAGAACTCATTTCAGACTAATCAGAACATGAAAGAGTTTTCTGACATTTGGTGTGTATTTCGTTTTACTGTTTGAAATGACAACTCATACCCAAAAGTTTGTTTGCAAAATTCCAATGCATTTTCCATAAAATTAATTCTCTTCTTCAGAATTTATATATAGAATCATGTTATAAGCACAAAACCTTATTTTGTTTTTATAATATAAAAGCATTTTTCCAAAAATATTTTTTCCTTTTTTTATTTAATTAATTATCAAACTTTAGGTAAAACTCATGTCTAACTTCTTTTACGTTAAATGAAAGCCATATTTTTAATAATTAATTTTCTTTCTTTATTTTTATTTCCATAAAATCACCAGAATGATTTCAATTCTTATTTTTTAAATGAGACGTAATTTTGTTTTTCCATAACAAATAAGTACGTATTCCAAAGTTTATATATTACATTAGGATTAGCTTGCACTTCTCTTTGCAGCTGTTGACTTATTTTATTCCTTATTTTTAAATTTAAAGGTAAAGTAAAGGTTGCCAGGTTTCAGTCCCGATATCCATCTGAGATGCTCCTCAGAACGTCAGCCGGGGCAAACCCCAACCCCCCACTGTGATGCCTAGCCACAGCAGTAACCTCCCAGTAAACAGCTTAAACTCTCGGTCTTGGACGGGAACCGATCTACCGACCTCGTGAATATGTAGCCAGCACGTTATCACTGTACTAGCCTGAGGTTCTAGACTGAAGCAAGTAAATGTATATTCCATTTTTTTTTTTTTTACTTGAACTGATATTTCACATTTTGGAACTACTTTAGTATGCAGTCTCCATTATATGAACTATTCAATAAACAATGACGGTATGCATGAGTAATCTAGAGTGGTTTTCGAGATTGTATTATATATCGAAGTCATTTAAATAGTAAAATATCGTAGGAATACACCTGGAATATATCTGTTACATATATTTTTTCATCTACTGGATTTTAAGAAAACTATATATATGCCATTTCTGTCTCTTATGCATTAAAACATATTTGACGTTCTGATATACTTCATTTTACTTATGTTAGTGCCTGTGAAATATGAATACACTAGTCATTGGCACTGATACGTGTTTTAGGCACCTTTACACGCCATACGCTGTTCCCTTTAGGGATTTTCAGAACATCAGTGCTCCCATTATAGTTGTATGGCTGCTAATGGTGTGTTTAACGAAGCTTTCCGGTTGGTTTCATCTTGTTTCAAAAGTAATGAATATCTCTATGCGTTAATGTAGGGTCGGCACGGGCTAGAGCATTCCCAAGTGATGTACAGCATCATATGACATGCTGTTTTATTTTTTTAATTCATTTGCTTTAATACCTGTGCTCTTTATCTGTATAGCTATCTGATTGTTTGTCTGCCTATATTTGATGGAGTATATTTAATTTTGTTATTGTAAAGGAACATTATATATATATAAGTTAATATTGTTTGGTAAAATAAATCGAGACAAAATTTATACTAAAATTGCATAGAAGTATCAACAACAACAACTATTATTATTATTATTATTATTATTATTATTATTATTATTATTATTATTATTATTATTATTATTATTATTATTATTATTATTATTATTATTATTATTATTATTATTATTATTATTATTATTATTATTATTATTATTATTATTATTATTATTATTATTATTTTTATTATTATCATTATTATTATTATTATTATTATTATTATTATTATTATTATCATTATCATTATTATTATTATTATTATTATTATTATTATTATTATTATTATTATTATTATTATTATTATTATTGTTATTATTATTATTATTATAATTATTATTATTAGTAGTAGTAGTAGTAGTAGTAGTAGTAGTAGTAGTAGTAGTAGTAGTAGTAGTAGTAGTAGTAGTAGTAGTAGTAGTAGTAGTAGTAGTAGTAGTAGTAGTATTTACTGATCTTATAACGTATACGGGTATAATACAGTTTCTCAATCTTTTAGAAAAAAAACATCAATTAAAAATCTGAGTGAAACTTGGAGACCATACACATCCTAATACATTTTTAGCTTTACGTCTAACTCGGCTCAGATGGCATTGCATGAGGGGTAAAAACCAAATGGCATTAAATCAGCGTATTAAGAAGGAAAAAATATATAATATTGTAATAATTCATGTATATTTGAACTGTTAATTCTATCTGAAACGAAGTCTTTATTTTTATTATAAGTTCAGGCGAATATTCATTTGCAACTGAGAGGAGTTCAGAGGGCTCTTTCTAAGCTCTCATTAGAGAAAATAAACATATGTTCCAGACTTAAATAAACCTAAATCTCATTTTTCCTAAGAGGTTAATAAATGATAAAGCAACAATTAGAATTATGGCGATTAAGAGGACTATTAAAATACAAGAGACATTTTATATTTATTAGCAGGAAGTATTAAAAAGAGAGTTGGAAACTTGCATAGGCCTAATACAGAAAATGAGAGTCTGAAATGATTACTAAAGTATAGTATTAGATGAAAAAGTAGTTTAATTTAGGTACTGTAAATAGGACGGAGGCTGAAACTTCAATTAGATAATATTGTTATTCAAGAACTACATAGCATGTAAGCAGAATAATTTGAGACTAAAACTTCATTTAAGTTAAAAAAAACTTAGGTTAAATAAAGCTAGGTTTAAAATTAAAGTATAAATGAAATAAAGAGAGGCTTGATATCAAATAAAGAACAGAAAAATAGAGGCTGTGGCTCGAGTTGAGTAAAAAATAGAAAATAAAGTTTGTTTGTTTATACAAACAAGGAAGAGAGACAGAGACAAAGGTTAATCATATGCAAATCTGGTTTTGCATTATTCTGAAAATTCTCTTTTGTTTTAAAGCTCTTAGAAATCTATTTCCGGGTAGAGGAACGTAATGCGATTGCTGCAAATGCATTGTATTACTTGCATGCAATGGTAAATATTAAGAGCTAAAAAAGGTGCTTCAAATTGCTATTGTGTAGTGATTATACAATAATATTTATTTTGTAGCTCTCTGTCGCTATAGCACCTGTTTTCCACCTAGAAGGTCTTGAATTCATCTGTGTCGTTCGTACAGTGGGTGTTATGGTTCTCCTAGGATGTACTCACCTATGTATGTCTCCTCCCGAGGGGAATTCAGATAGAATCTTTCATGGCACGCAAATACAAGATTAAGAGATTTTGAGTTATATAATTGGTCAGCTCTCTAAACAAGTCCCTAAAATTCTATGGAGAAGATAGGGAAGAAAAATGAGTCAATTAAATTAAATCAGCGGGTTATTGGTCATCTTTGCAGGAACGGATGTTTTTTGGTTATAAGTTCACGGCACAACTTAAAAGATATACCCTATATGATTTAATGTTCAGTTTTGTAAAACCTGAAGTAAATGAAGAAAATGCAAACTTAATTGTTTGAGTGTTTATACAAGGACAATAAAGACTACCCTTATACCATGGCTGGTCAGAATTCCTTAAGTAAAGGTCACGTTCGATAAACTTCTGAATTTTGAGAGCTTGGTACGAAAAATAATATACAAATAAGTGTGTGTATATGTATGTGTGTTTGTTTGTTTGAGTTTTATACATTGCTTGTATGTAAAGATATTTATTTATGGATTTAGTTGTTTGAAGTGCTAATATGTATTAACTTTTGTAATTACAAAATACACATATATACCCAGTGAATCCAAATCGTAACTGTTGATAGTTTTAACTATATTTAGCGCAATTTGATATAGAAGTGCATTATGGTAACTTCTAATAGAAATTGTGACGTTGCATTTCATGAAAATAAAATAAGACTTCTAAAATAAATAGCAGAAATAAAAACATATATTTTTAATATTATTTTTGTGTCTATGAAATTATCTATCCATGATCTCAATTCTCTTATGTTCCTTTGTAAGCTTTGCTGAACTGAGAATACTTCAATCCCTCTGCCAAAATAAATAGCAGAAGTAAAAATATATATTTTTAATTTTATTTTTGTGTCTATGAAATTATCTATCCATGATCTCAATCCTCTTATGTTTCTTTGTAAGCTTTGCCTACCACAGTTCCCCTCTTGCCGTACTCAGCCTAGCATTGAAATTATAATCTAAGTTCTTTGATATATATTTTTTTTATATCGCTAAGCTTGGGAAGAAAAGCTGGTTGCCTTTAATATCGCCCTACCGTGGGCTCGAACGTGGGTCCGTCACCTCCCAAGTAGAGCATTTTATCGATATTTAAAAAGTGTTACTTCAGGAGGGATCTTTGGTCATATCAAGATTCTAATTATAAAGTTTGATTTTTTTCTTATTTATCTTTTACATATAGTATGATGAAAATAGGAGCTCAGACAACACATTTTTATGAGCCCAAATTTATTTTTCAAAGAGCCGCATGGGGCTCAAGAGCCGTGGTATGGCCACCCCTGGTATATAATGTAATTGGTCATATTTTAAACTTCTATGGATAATATATATTGATACATTATGAAAGAAAACTGGGTTATTCTTCAGCTATGTAAATTAAAAATTATTTAGAGAAACTATAGAAATACTTCATAAAGATAACCTAAGTCAAGTCACTGTTCAATGTAAAGGCCAAGCTAAATTTACTTTATAAAAGTTGTACAAACTATGGTCAATGTAAAGGCGAAGCTAAAATTCCTTTATAAAAGTTGTACAAACCTAATACGTATTCAGAACCAGTCCTTCTGTACACATCAGGCGGTCCAATAATCCCGACCTCTTTTCAGAAAACAGATTATTAGAAAATGAATAGTTTTGGGGCCTTTCAGCCGATCAAACACGTTTCTTATTTGCTAGAGAGCCTACAATGTTCCTCTGAGTAGACGGTAGTCCAGCTCAATTCAATTGCTTATGGTTGGAATTGCTCGGCCATAGCAGCGTCTGGTTATATGAAGCTCTTCTCCGATCAAAGGCTTTTCCTTTATTGTTATGTTAAATGCGTTCTGCCGGATCAGTTTGATTATTTCTATGGAATCTTGATTGCTATATTGTATATGATCAGAATAATTTTTTGTCTATATAATTAAATGGACCTTTACATATGATATTCTTATATATATATATATATATATATATATATATATATATATATATATATATATATATATATATATATATATATATATATATATATATATATATATATATATATATATATATATATATGTCTTTAAGTTCATGTTTGATGAGGTCATTTTAACGTAAGCGTTTCCATTTCTCTCTCTCTCTCTCTCTCTCTCTCTCTCTCTCTCTCTCTCTCTCTCTCTCTCTCTCTCTCTCTCTCTCTCTCTCTCTCTCTCTCTCTCTCTCTCTCTCTCTCTCTCTCTCTCTCTCTCTCTCTCTCTCTCTCTCTCTAATGGAGATAGAGCGCTACATTCTCCTAAGACGTTGTGGGGAATGTTTATTTTTTCTACTACTTAGATTCATTGACAGAACACATCAAAGGCAGGAAGGTTGTCATATCACTTACAAGGAGCGAGGGTTGGCTGATTGATTGAAACCCTACGAAAAGTGAGAAGGAAATGGACCATAAAAAAAAAAGTTTGGCTTTGAGAAGTGTTCCAGAGGTAATGGAGATGAAAGGGGGAGGAAGAAGGAGGGGGGAGATTTAGAAAAAAAATATACTTAAATATTTTGGTTGTGTTATAGTTTGCAATTAAACAGAAATTGTATGTGTAAGTTGTTCATGTTATGCTGATAACACAATACGATTAGGATATAATATTTAGTCAAAACAGCGTAATATTGGTGGTATTATAGCTCAAACAGTATGTAAAAGATAGATAAGTAAAATTTGTTTCATTTCTTTAGCCTCAAGAATAAAATTTTGCTCTTTCCTTCCTTCACCTTCATGGTCCGAGGCAATCTGACCAACTCTCAGAAAATGGAATAGTAGAAGATTTTTTCCTCGGTCAGAAAAATATCACCTTTCCTCTGGAAAAGCATTTTAGGCCGGAGGGGGAAAAAGAATTGGAGTTTCTTATCATGCAGAAAAATTCAATATGCGTCTAGAGAGAGCGTCTCATATCTCAGATACAAGTGTCAATATATTTGCGGAAGGGATTCGATATCCGCTCCCTACCGCAGCAGAATTTCAAAAGGCTTCAAGGTTTATCAGGAAGGATTAGGAAGGTGAAAGTCATCAATATTTGTTGAAGAAAATAAATAGAAAGAAAAAACACCACTTGTCGTGTGCAAATGTTGTGGTGTGATTTTTATTTATTATTCACTTGCGCGTTTAAATGAAAACAATATTTAAAAAAAAAAACGCTTCTCATTTAGAATTTTATTTCAGTGTTTGAATTTGCTAAAAAGATACTGAAAAGGTTTTTCACATAAAAAATATTGTGGATAATTTTTTATATATGTCTATTCTTATAATTGGATATATATATATATATATATATATATATATATATATATATATATATATATATATATATATATATATATATATATATATATATATATATATATATGTAGTCGCCGTGTCTCAGTCGGTAGCGTCTCCGACTCTGAGGCGTCAGGTCGAGGGTTCGCGCCCCGTCACGGTCTGAGGTTAGCAAAGGCATGCACTCAGCGTAAGGATTACATCTGCCAAAACAAGTCCTTCGCAAGAAGGCAACCGTCCTAGCCCTTGGTTGATAAGGGAGTCCGTGACGTAAAACCGGAACATATATATATATATATATATATATATATATATATATATATATATATATATATATATATATATCTTCCGGTTTTACGTCACGGACTCCCTTATCTACCAAGGGCTAGGACGTTTGCCTTCTTGCAAAGGACTTGTTTTGGCAGATGTAATCCTTACGCTGAGTGCATGCCCTTGCTAACCTCAGACCGTGACGGGGCGCGAACCCTCGACCTGACACCTCGTTGTTGTT
>JAXCGZ010005125.1:0-19027 GCA_037179515.1 Halocaridina rubra
AGTTTTGTTGAAAAAGAGAGAGAGAGAGAGAGAGAGAGAGAGAGAGAGAGAGAGAGAGAGAGAGAGAGAGAGAGAGAGAGAGAGAGAGAGAGAGAGAGAGAGAGAGAGAGAGAGAGAGAGAGAGAGAGAGAGAGAGAGAGAGAGAGAGAGAGAGAGAGAGAGAGAGAGAGAGAGAGATTTCAAAGAATTCTATTCAAAAAGTTTAGAATTCCTTCCACTTTCTACAATATTCTATGTCTGTAATACTCTAGACAGGATGCATAGAGAAAAGAAAAATTAATGTTTGCAGAATGAAAAGCATATTTTTCTATTTCTTCCTTTCCCATAATAAGTCTTTGGAAGTTTTAGTCTCTATTTATTAAAGTTTCTTAACTTGATTGGTAACTGACGAAAGAGAAAAGTATTTTCCTGAATTCTTTAGGGGCTGGGCCCTATATTCCCTACTGCCAGTGAGCTAGTACATGGATTATTAATGTGAGCTTTCAGTTGGAATTATTGAATTTTTTCTTTTTTGAAAGGAACTCAACTCCAGATTGGCTACGCCTACAAAGAGAAACTTTTTTTTTATATCAAAATACTTTAGAATCCATATTGTTTTCAATGTAAATTATTCAAGAAGGGAAAGAGCACCACGTGTTGCTTATAAAAACATAAAACTCCAAACCAAGCACTATAATTATTTTCGTCAGTGAAGTCTGACTAGAGAGTAAATTAAAAAGAAAATGAAAGACAGCAATTATAAAAATATATGAGTTCTTTATACCTTCTCTGTCAAGAGAGCAGTCTACAATTAGATCTGAGAAGGCAATGACTACATGCCACAAACACTATTATTCATTAAGGATGTATACTTTGCCACAGCTGAATGCAAGAGGAAGGTTCAGTGAAGTAATATCAAGATCTTGCAAAAACTTGACTGAGTGCAGAGTGAGCTCTTTACCTGTAATAGAGTGGAAGCCACAACAAAAGTGTCAAACTCTTTGAGATTAAACTTCACACTATACAGGGGGTCCTCAATCAACGTCAGGATTTCATTCCTGGCACCTGACTTAAGTCGGATTTCGACATTAGTCGCAACACACTTAAATTCGAACATAGGTCCCCCAATCTATGTTGAAAATAAATCACTTAAAACATTGTAAAATACTATGTGTTCTTAATCTATGATAAAAAAAAAAATACTAACACTAAACTTAAAAGTATTGATTACCTTTAAAATGTATAAATAGTACAATTACACTACAGAACAATGCATTATAAGTTACCTTTCACACAGGAAGGGGCATTGCAAGGGAGGGAGAGACTGGCTTATTGGGAGTTGGAAGCTGGAGAGGCAGGTGCTGAAGAGACTTGGGCAGGTGAGTCTGGAGAGGCAAAATAACATTATGGAGGTACTGGGGCTGGTGAGTCTATTGAGGTAGAGGGATCTGTTGCTGGGGGCTTTACCTTTACAAAGAATTGGTCAAGGCTAGTCAGGTAAGATGCCCTCTTCTTCTCCTCATATATTTCCTTGCAACACCTCAGGTCATCATTGATCCCTCTCTTGACCTTATTGTACCTGGCAACGATGGGGTCCTGAGCCTTAGGCTTTGCCAACAATTCGTCTGCAAAGGCAAACGTTTCTTCCAATTCCTTGGTTGTGAACCTCTATGGCTCTGGGGTTGGTAGTTCTACCTCCTCTCTAAGCATTTACTCCTCCAGCTGAATGAGGTCCTCAGTAGATAACTCCTCTCCATGAGATTCCAGGAGCTCTTTTACATCATCAGCCTCCACCTAGAACTCGAGCTCCTTAATCATACCAACTACTTTTTTGGCTACAGCCTCAACTGTCTCCTCAAAACCTCGGAAGTCATTCACATAATATGGGCATGCTTCTTTCCACACACCATTCAAGTTGGTTTGCATCACCTCCTCCCAAGCATCACCAATATTCTTCACAGTATGAAAAATACTGTAAGACTTCCAAAAGTACTTGAGAATCAGGTTCTTGTGTTTCTCAGTTGCCCTGAGAGTCATAGCGATTGTTCGTCGGATGTAGTAGGCCTTGAAAGAGGCAATGTCCCCCTGATCCATTGCCTGTTACAAGGAGGTGGTATTAGGTGGAAGGTAAACTACCTTTACATTAGGATGAAAGTCATCCATATGGGCAGAGTAACCAGGGTGCCGCACCGTCCAGGAAAATCAACACCTTAAAGGGCAGACCTTTAGATGTACAGTACCTTTCTGCTTCCGGGATAAAATGGTTGCTGAACCAGTCCTCAAATAATTGAAGCTTTATCCAAGCCTTCTTGTTGACTTCTAGATGACTGGCAGGTAACCCTTCCAAATGCCCTTGAGTGCCCTTGGGTTTTCTGCTAAATAAACCAGCAAGGGCTTCATCTTCCAGTCTCCAGTAGCATTAGCCCCCAAAAGCAGTGTCTCTTCTTGTGGAATTTATGGCCTGGTGCTGTCTTTTCCTCCTTGGTGATGTACGTATAACTAGGCACATACTTCCAGAATAAGCCAGTCTTATACACGTTGAATACCTATTCGGCATGGTAACCACCCTCCCTTATTATCTCAGCTAAAGCAATAGGACACATATTTCCTGCTTCCTCACCACCACTCACCATGCACTCTTACATTATGCAAATTACCACGAGCCTTAAAACAATTAAAACACCCTCTAATAGCAACAAACTCTTCACCTGCGCTGCATTCCCCCTTTTCTCTTTTCAAGTCTTTGAATAATACTTTAGCCTTTTCCTGTGTTAACATAAGGCTTATTGGGATACGCTGTCAAATTTGGTCTTCAAGCCAAAGCACTAGCAATCTCTCCATCTTAATCATAAGGCGATTACGCTGCCCTGTGATAACAGTCGACATCATAGGAGTCGAACCTGTCATGTGGTCACGGATGCGATCTTTGCCTGTGATGATGATCATAGCCACGGTCATACAGGCTAATCCAAGATTGCAGCCAATATTCACAGATGCTCTCTTTTCAGCACGGTTTACTATATCAATTTTAATTTCCATGGTGATGGCTTTTCTATTCTTCATAGCACTGCCATAAGAACTATCACTAACACATTTGGGAGATATAGTGATGTCAGTAATGAGGGAACGCAACAAGAGAGCAGAAGAAAACACTAGGCACAATATACGGGCAGGAATAACCTGAGGGGTAGTTCTTCCTTTTCTAGTGCAGCGTGACACAATATTTTTAAACTAAGCTCAACAAGCTATTCCGAATATTATCCCATAATCATGGCTGTTTGTTTTTTTTAAATTCAATATAATCCTTCAATATAACCAAATATATAAACAAATAAATAAAGCCATTAACTTGATATATACAAATACAGCTGTGTATTTGAGTGTATTTCAAATGAAATCGTATTTACAGCTATGAGTTTGGTATTTTTTTTAATAAATTCAATATAATCCTTCAATATAATATATAAACAAATAAATAAAAAAAGCCAGTAATTTGATATATACAAATACAGCTGCGTTGCTACCTGTGTACTTGTGTACATTTCGAATAAAATTGTATTTACAGTTATGTGTTTGTTTTTTGTTTTCATTAATTGAATATAATCCTTCAATATATATATAAATATAGCAGTGCTGCTAGCTGTGTATTCATCCACCATGCTCACAAACTGTTCAGCGAGTGCGGTTTGAATTTACGCACCAACCAGGGAGGTCGAAAAACTAATTTATTAATAATTTATTATTTATTGGCCTCTGACGTAATGGCAACACGACGTAACTCGCAACGACATTGTACGAGGACCTACTTTACTGAACAATTGCACTCAATACACACAAGGGAAGCAATTAATGACTTGAATATTTTCTGTATAAACAGGATGCATATCTGTATTCACTGTTGGAGCATCTGGGAAGGCATTAATTTAACAGAACAAACAAAAGACAGAATTCATTCTTATCACCAATGCAGGATGAAAATCAGGTATACCTAAATAATTTTGTGATAAATCCCTGATCTCAAGTGCTCTCACACCAATAGGAAAATGAGGTTTCCCAAGATAGTTTTGTAAATAAAATCCTTAACCTAAACACCAAAGAGTGCGAGTTTTTTTTTTTTGGGTGGTGCAGAAGAATCCTCTGGGAAAATTTTCATATATCTTAGTATTGTGGTAAAAGGAAAAGCATTAAACAAGATAAACAAAGCATCTGTCTTCAAAGTCATTCATGTTCTGGTATATCGAGAAGAGGGTTCAGATTCGCTTAAGCACCCTTCCATAACTTGGTAGGTAAGGCTACAAACCTGAGCTAAGATAGGTAAGTTGGGTTAAATTACCTTAGGTTACTTCAGTGTAAAAATAATTAGTCCCAAAATTGAAGGGGTGCATGAAACGAACCTTTACCAATGAGAGTTAGGATTAATATGTATTTTAAATTATACCCACCAGGCCATGGTCTGCTGCGACCACTCTTAGCCCATACAAGGCGACCATAATCAGAATTACTGATAATATGCATGTATGTACATGCCCTTTTAGACTTTCCATCTGCATTCTGAAAAATTCAACACATAATATTTATATCTGTTCAAAAGCAAATCTATACACTTATAGAACAACAAAATGTAGATGAACATGAGATCAAGATGCTACACAAAAGGACACAGGATTTTTAATTATAGATCTAACAACAATATATATAGCAAAGAGAGATGTAAAAATAAAAAAAGGCTACTTATTTTTCTCCAGGACCATCAACCAGTCATAATAAGGAATATATTTGTAGCACTAAACACTACAGGCAAAAATATCTACATACTCCACATATGGGAATAATTCATTACATAAAATTAATTAGTTCTGTGGAGATGATAAATGACTACAAAAAAGCATAATAAACAAAAAATATCAGAAACAAAGACAAAATATACATACTTCACAGCAAAAAGATAAAAGTATCAATATGTATATTGTGTAAAAGGGTGTACTGACGAAAAAATTTATTTCTCACAAAATATATACCCTAAGGATAAGCAGGAAGAATATTGGCATTGTATGCCCCAGTGTAACAGGAGGTAATCTAAACATATCTCTTATGGTGAGGGAAAAAACATTCCACTCCAATATGTAAACTATGTCATTTAATGAGACTAAAAGGTATATATTTGCCAGAAGATCTCTGAAGCTAATACATTATTTCAAAACAATTGTTACACAAGATGCAGAATGGCAGGGTGTGATTAAATCCTACTATATCCAACTCCCTAGGGAAGGCCACTGCTGATCCCAAGTTTACAGAGAGCTCTCGAGGAGTGTAAATTGTGTTGTTGACATAAATGATTGTAAGGGTGCAGTCTTCCATAAATTGTCTGACTGCATGTGGTGATATGCAACATCCTAGATAGGCTTTATTGACTGACTCTTCCAGCCTCATCTGATCACTCAAAGGGGCTGGTTGGTGCCCACATTTCAGCCTGGCCAGGTGAACTCTCTTCACGGGGAAGGAAGGATTCAGAAGGATGGATGTCGGGAAGTACTGCATGCAGCTGTGTGCTGTTGTTGAATAATGGGAGGAAATGTGGAGTTAAGTGGGTATGGTTATGTTTGGAGAAGCTGGTTTGGAGTGTGGGGAGGAAATAGATGACAGTATATGAGTGTGACATCGTGTGCTATAGGTTGTTTTAATGTTCCTTAAGTGTGTGTTTGTGTTTTGCCATGTGGTGTGGTGGGTAGATTTGGTCTGTGGAGGCTGCGGCAAGTATTTGTGTGCCCCTCTAGTCTAGCTGGTCTTTTACTTAGAGGACTAGCTTATTTCTTTGGTATAGTGTGTTTATACACGCTTGTGGATTGTAACCATACCTATTAACATTACTCCTTATGGAAATATTCCCTTTAAATTACGCAAAATTTGAATTACACGAGCCTTTTGCTTACCTATCCTCATGTAAAAAAAGAAGACTATATTTATGATCGTTGTCTGCTCTGTTGCCAGTAGGCACTATGACAGACTGTATTTATGTGGTTGTGTCATTTGGGGGAGGAGGGATTTTGTATGTGCCCTGGTGTCTATAAAGTTAATGGATATACATACTAGGATGATAAGTGTGAGAGTGTTTGCTTGATCATGATGGTTGAGGTATGGTTGATGTGTTGGCAATGATGATGGTGTTGGTTGGATGGGCAGATTGGGGGATGGGATGTGGAGGGAGTAGAGGCTGGGCTTGAAGGAGGGTGTAAGGAGCACTGTTATGATGATTGTGCAAATTGGAACTATATAACCTCTCCATATGCATCATTAAGTTTTATCTCAAAAGAAATCTTTCATGACACTGAAACTTCAAAGACACGCACCTTGGAATCTGTTTCTTGGTCATGCAGACTGCTTATGTCAAAATTATCTGTATCATCAGTGCCTTCATTAAAGTTACTTTCACTGTGAGGGGTTGTAGAAATCTTCACAGTATATGAGCCTTTCTCAAATGTAACTAGTTTCTCCTTCTGAAAACACAAGAGTACACACATGAATTCGAAAATATATATGGTGTAGTTGGTAGCGCCTTGGCATAGTAATTATATGTCCTTGGTTCAAGTCCCAGTCGGGGTAAAATTGATTCATATATATTTATATATAAATATATATACAGAGCTCCCTTAATTCTCGCTGGGGTTTGGTTCCGGGACCAGCCGCGATAGGTGAAGAATCGCATAGTAGGAGCACCATATTTATTATAGGTATTTTACATTTATTTTTACCTTTACTGTATAAACCCTCCCTGCACTGTTAACAACCACCCATTACTTTATTAATAAGAGAGCGCAAGTGTAACTTTATATGAAGGTGATATTATGAAGACTGAAAAAAAGTATTAAGAACAAACAGCAAACAAACTTTCAATATAATATCGTCAGGGAAATAGCGTGTAGAGAATATATTATACAGGTATACCTCGGTTTAAGTCGTTTCGAGTTCAGTCGTTCTCGAATATACGTCGGTTTTCAAAAAAATATATGGAAAAATAAAGTTTACGTCATTATAATCAACTTTATGTCTGTCCGCTACAAATATTGGAATCATAATATCACTAGAAAACCATTAAAAGCTCATGAAATCATGTTACTGTACAATAATATATGATTACATCAAGCGGTAGAAGAGGAGGAGGATGCGTGAGAACAAACCTCTATCCACAAACGTTTTGCACTTCCGTATCAGCTGATGCACCCTCGCACGCTAATTCCATGACGATATTATATTAAAATATTTTTGCTGTTTGTTCTTAATGCTTTTTTCAATGATATCCGATCGCAAAAAGCGGTAGAAGAGGAGGAGGATGGCGATAAAGTGCCTCCAAGGCGGTCGAATATTTACTAAAATGAAATTTTTTTTCCAAATTTTCTTGCATGGCTGTTATTCGCGAATTTCGTATTTTTTAACTAATATTATTTTGGGGCGTTATTGCAATTTCGTGGTTAAGAAAAATGCGGAAAAAAGGAACAAGGTGTACATAGCTGTAAAAACAATTTTATTTGAAACAGATTGTTGAGCGTCGTGTAAGAGTCTGGCGTTACGCGGGACTCGAAGAAGAAGAACCACAGATCAGTTTTCTCATACCAACCGTTTTGTGTCTCATTTTCATCTGCTCTCTCATACGCTTTGCTCGTTACTGATATTACTATGTCTCCCAAGCATAGTGGTGATAGTTATGATGGCAGTGCTACGAAGAAAAGAAAAGCCATCACCATGGGATTTAAAGTTCATATAGTAACACGCTTGGAAAAGGGAGTGAAATTGAAGAGTTTGTGGCCAGTAGGGGTTGGTTCAATCGTGTTAATAGTCATGCTAATTTGCATAACCTAGGGGTGCAAAGTGAAGCTGCTAGCTAGTGGTGATGAGAAAGCAGCACGAGTTTTCCAGTGTGTTAGCAGAAATACTTAAGGCACTGTCTTGGCCCCCAAGTGCACATGAGCTAAATGCTTTGAAGGTGGGAGAGCTACTCCCAGATGATCTTGTAAAATTTATGAGCATGGTGCTGACAGGAATACCCATGGTTGATGGAGAGAAGTGTGAAAAAACTCAGAGGCTTGTCTACTGAATCACACAGGATGAGCTGCAACCAATGGCCAGTGAAAACTCCCAAAACACATCCTCCTCTGTGCCACTCTTCGGCACCTCTATCGAAGCAAGCAGGTGGGTAATCAGCTAACATTACTTTTTTTCTTCTTGATTAGCTTTTCACAGGTGTCGGCATTACTCTCACTCGTAAATCCAATATGCATCAGATTGGGTATGTAGATATTTTCCTAATCTGTTAATATTCTAGAACTATACTTAACTATATGAGAATGCTAAAAATAATGTACTGAGTAATATGATCATTGCAAAACTGATTTTGTTTAGATACTTAAAATATTGCAAATTTAAATTTTTTATAATATAAATCGCTCTCTTTGCAGCTCACAACCATCCCTGCCTGACTCGGTCACTCAGAAACGTACAACTTTAGTCTGAAGCTTGAGACAGCACTAACCAAGGCTCTTGACAAGACGTCCACCGACCTGACCCCTCAAATCATCACTGGTGAGGGCAATGCTGTGTTCCATAACAAGTGGGATAGCCTTAACAAAATCACAACCAATGTCCATAGCTCAAACATTGTGAATAGTGCTAGGGGGATAATGATGCAAGAGTTGAGAGAGAGGCATCAAAGCACCAATGTGAGGACCCTTCCTTTCTATGAAATAATAATAATAATAATAATAATAATCCTTTATTCCAATGTACATTGGGTATTTAAATAAGATACATATATATTCCAGATAGACATCTGTGGTGTACGATATAGACATACTAAAACAAACAAATCATAAAGATGAGTGTACCATTAAAATTTACAAGTAAAATCTTCCTTTAAGATCAACTTCTTAAGATTATATTTAAAAGTATACACTGAACCGGCATTTTTTAGTTCTCTGGGAAGCTGATTATATAAATGAGGTCCACGAATGTTTATATCTCTTGAGCCAATATCAGTTTTAGACCTTCGTACTAATAAATCTTCCCCTTGACGGGTAGTTAACCCGGTAACTGAGCTTACTGTAGAAAAATTATACAAGCAATCAGGAATATTGTTTCTTAGTATATTAAAAACAAAGGTACATATATCAAAAACATATTTATCTCTAATCTTTATCCATTCTAGATCTTTTAAAACAGGAGAGATGTGCTCGTATTTTCTTACATTGCCAACAGCCACTCGTGCTGCAAAGTTTTGTAACTTTTGTAGTCTTTGTAATTGAGTCTTATTTGTACATCCCCAAACTTTGAGACAGTAATTAATTAAACTCATAGCTAAGGACTGGACAATTATTATACGAGTTGATGTTTCAAATGAGTCTTTTACCCTATTTAGATATATTAGAGTACCCATTACTTTTTTATAAATTTCATCTATATGCATTTCAAAATTCATGTAACGGTCAAAATAGACACCTAGGTTCTTTACCGAGTTCATTGGCTTAATGATATTACCGTTAAAATTTATATGAAGATTGTCATCAACTTCTGATAATAATTGTCTGGATCCGATAAGAATAGATTGGGTTTTAGTTTCATTAAGTAACAGACCATTTTTTAGAAAGTAACGTTTAGCCATATACAAAATTTCTTCTGCTCTACGAATAATATTTTCTAAATCATTAATTTCTCCTTCAATTAAGATTTGAGTATCGTCAGCATATTGAATGACATAACAGTTAGGTAAATATTTTACTAGATCGCTTACATATATTAGAAAAAGTATGGGTCCTAGGATCGATCCCTGAGGGACCCCAAACAATACCTTCTTGCGACTTGAGACTACATCTTTTATTCTGACTGACTGGTAGCGGTTTTTTAAATAGTTCTCGAACCAGCTTGGGTCAATGTTCATTTTTTTGCATTTTTCTAATAGAGTGGTATGGTGTACACTATCAAAAGCTTTAGAAAGATCGAGTAGTAGTAGCAATGATATTTTCTTATTATCTATATTTTTGTATATTTCATCTGATATTTTCAATAAGGCAGTTTCAGTTGATAATTTTGGCCTGAAACCGTGTTGACTTTTTGCAATAAGTTTATTTTTTTCAAGAAACTCACTTAACTGATTTGCAACAATCTTTTCAAGTATCTTTGATAAAATTGGTAGTAAAGAGATTGGTCTATAGTTAGAGACGTCGTCAGGATTTCCATTTTTAAAACCAGGAATTACATGGGGATTTTTCCATAAATCTGGGTAGATATTGGTAACTATGGAAGTATTGATTATTACCGTCAGATAATAAGCTATTACAAATAATGAATCTCTAATAAAACGAAAACAAATTCCATCTGATCCATATGCATTAGAGTCTTTCAGATTTTTTATTACTAAGATTACTGTATTACAATCTACTGTAGAAGGGTTAAAGACATCATTACTTCTATTGAATGCACTATGTTCTTGAACATTATTATTATTATTACTACCATCATCACTATTATCATTACCATTACTACCACCATCATTATTATTTACACCATTATCAACATTTCTATTATTATTACTACTACCATCATCATTATTATTACCACCATTACTATTATTGATTTCATTTATTATTTCTTTTTTTGTTTTTTCAAAGGTTTTTTTCCCCACTTCAGCGAAAAAATTATTGAACTCTTCTGCTTTAGCACTTACATCTACCTCATCGGGTATAATTGATATGTTACTACTTTTATTACAGTTATTGGAAAGCATGGTTTTAGCAATTTTCCATGTATCAGAGATATTGCCTTTAGCGTTTTGAAATTCATTTTTGTAATACTGTTTCTTACTGTTACTTAATAATGATTTTACTTGTTTCTTATGCTCTGTAAACTTTTCTCTTAAAGGGATATTATCTCTTTGTAGTTTTACTTCATTTTGTAGTTTGTCTCTTTCTTTCATAATGTTTTTTATGTCATCTGTTATCCAAGGAGCGGGGGGACGAAATATTTCTCTTGTCACGAGTGGTGCACATCGATCTATACATGATGATAAGACACTGGTTAAAATATTTACTTGTGTATTTATATTATCGGTATATAGAATTTCATTTAATTTATGTACTTCATTCATAAGTAAACTACAAAGTAATTCTTGTGAATAATTTCTTAAGCATCTGAATGTTTTAAAGATTGGTTGTCTCTTTGGTTTGCGAATATTTAGGGACGTTACAATTTCCTCGTGGTCTGCTATAGGGCTTGGCATTACGTCACACTTAGTTATCATATGTTTGGAGTTTGTTATTACTAGATCGATTTGGGAAACTGAAGTGGGAGTGATTCTAGTTGGTTTATTTATAATCTGTTCTAGATTTAAATTCTTAATAAGTCTACTCATTTTATTTTCTCTTTTTAGTTGATCATCATTAAAATCGCCATATATAAAAACTGGTTTGTTTTTTAAAATTATCTCCTTAAAAACGTCCAAAATATAGCTAAAAGAGGTTACCGAGGCTTTGGGGTGGCGGTACACGCAGCCTATGATAATAGAAGGTCATCCAAAATGAAAAGCCTGAAGATTACCCCTCCAGACACATTGCCAGAACTATCATTCAGAAGAATTGGTCCCAAATTCCCCAGAATGCTAGGTTTACCCCACCTGCTGAAAACCAGAGGAGATACGATGCTTCATTGCTGGAGTACTACATCTATCTTCTATGCAAACTTTTAAGCAGTGAGGATAAGCAACAGGTGCCTGGATTTGAGTACATGTGGTGTTTTATAGGCATAGAACAAAAATTGTTAGTTAAAATATGCCTGCAAATACATCATGACAAATTAGCCGACCACTTACTATAAGCTACGTCGTAATTTGTTTGAAAAACCTAATCTTCTAATATTAATATTTCACTAACGTACTTCATCTCATTCTTTTGCAGCTATTCATGTACCAAGAGCAGAGCAACCTCGCCTTCCAGCTGCTTGTTAAGTCACAGATGCTTGATGCACCTACTGACCTTGAGGAACTCGTGCGTTACCCCCTCTCACTTGTTCCTCATGCACTAGGTTCCCCCGATGGTTTCTTTGCAGACAAACAAGATCACAATCCTTCACTATCTGCTCCAGGATGAGGATAAGGAAGGGACCTACCCCAAGGATGCACTCTTTATTCAGGATGGAAATGCACTCCTCCACATGATGAACAACCTGCCACCAACATTTGGAGAGATCTGCCTACAGCTCTTGGATCAAATGAGTTCGAAGCAACACTTTGTCTTTTCTACAGACTGCTACAAACCAGACTCTATCGAAGCTCAGGAGAGGCACAGGCATGGCTTTTCAGATCCACACATAATCGATGGTCCTCATACCCGCAAGCCACATGACTTTAGGGCCTTCCTGGCAATGAGATAAACAAGAATCAGCTTTGCAAATTACTTCTCAAGGCTTGACCTAGTGATCAGGCTGCAACATGGCTCAAAAAGTCCAAGAAAGCAGTCCTATGCATTAAGGGGATAGCCTATCACCTCACTTCAATGAATGACAAAGTAAGTTAGAAGGAAATGGTGCCACTATAATTACCTATGTTCATTGCTAATTTAATGCATTATATTGGTAATATTATAATTCATATATGCTCCTCTCTACTTGTTCCATTTCTCTGAGATCCATGGGGGACGGATAGGCATATCATCTTATTTCTTCACCAGGCTGTCAAGTGGGGGTACAAGTCCAGCGTGGTGAAGACTCCTGACACGAACATTCTGATGATCCTCCTCTACCATGCCAAAAAGATCAACCTCTCCATATATCTCGACCATGGCACTGGAGTGCATCGTAAACTGATAAATGCATCTGAACTGGCTGAGTTATAGGGCCCAGATGACTGCAGCACCCAGCTGGGGTACTAAGATTTTTCTGGGGAAGACTGCACATGTGCATTAAAAGGCAAGGGCAACGTGAATCTGCTGAAGAAACTGCAGAATAACCCCAAGTATCAAAATGCTTTTAGCAAACTTGGCAAATCGTGGTTGGTGCCTGATGAGCAGCAGCAGGAGATAGAGGCAGTTACCTGTCTCATATATGGCTATTCTCAAATAAAGTCAGTTGATGCTGTGCATGCCAAGATGCTGAGAAAAATGGTAGGTGCTGACGAAGTCCTGAGCTTGCACTCCAAAGTAGACCTTGAACGCCTGCCTCCTCCCAAGGTCTGCCTCATCCCTCATGTACAGCGATCAAACTACAGAGTTGCTTGCTACAAGAGAGCAGACCAGCAAATATTTCAGAGGTCCAAGCCCTATGATCAGGGTATAGGTTGGGAGAAAATGGTGTACGAGGGGGTGTTAGAGCCCATCTGGCCAGTTGGACCTATTCCCCCTCCTTCTCTCATTGAGATACTGGCACAGAGAGAGGAGTCAGAAAAGGAAAACCTTTATAGAAACAACAACTCACAGACTGAGGTTGAGGAGGATTGAGATTATGAGTGTGATGATGAGGAAGAGATGGAAATCCAAGAGATAATCTTTGACTATCTATTTTCTGATGATGATGATGATGATGGTGCTCCTTAGTAGTATAGGGCAAAAATGACTTAAGCAAATGTTAGAACATGACTTTGGAAGTTATTTGTATGTCTTAATATGATTTTAAAGGACTTTCACTTTACATCAAAGTATATAGACAAAAATATTTTAAAAAATTCTTATTATATTCCATTTTTTTTTTGTGAGTTTCTTCCGATATTGAGTCAAGATGTGCTTAAAACTTAAAAATTAAAATTGTATAGGAAAATGTGCTCATATGTCCCTGCAAGTTGCTTAGTTCAAAAGTAATGCAACTTTCTAATATTTCTAGGGTTCGCATCCGCATACCAATTATTTGTAATAAAGTGTAAAAACGGACCTCGTGGAACATTATTTGAACCTGTTACCTGTCAAAATCTTAAAATAGACGCTTCAAAGAATTGAATAAAGCAGGTGCCAACAAAAAATCCACTTTGTGCATGTGGACCCCTTCTATATATATATATATATATATATATATATATATATATATATATATATATATATATATATATATATATATATATATATATATATATATATATATATATATATATATATATATATATATATATATATATATATATATATATATATATATATATATATATATATATATATATATATATATATATATATATATATATATATATATATATATATATATATATATATATATATATATATATATATATATATATATATATATATATATATATATATATATATATATATATATATATATATATATATATATATATATATATATATATATATATATATATATATATATATATATATATATATATATATATATATATATATATATATATATATATATATATATATATATATATATATATATATATATATATATCATATATATATATATATATATATATATATATATATATATATATATATATATATATATATATATATATATATATATATATATATATATATATATATATATATATATATATATATATATATATATATATATATATATATATATATATATATATATATATATATATATATATATATATATATTCCAGGTTCACACACACACACACACACCTATGTGAGGCCAAAACTCGAATATGCAGCCCCCTTTTGGAATCCGCACTTGAAAAAGCACATAGCTAAGCTTGAAAAAGTTCAAAGACATGCCACAAAACTGGTGCCAGAAATACGCAATCTCGGTTATGATGAGAGGCTGAGGGAAGTAGACTTGCCATCACTCGAAGCTAGAAGAGTAAGGGGGGATATGGTGACAGTCTTTAAATTCCTTCATGGTTATGATAGAGTGGATAGGGATCGATATTTCGATATGGCTGGCTCTAGAACTAGAGGTCATAGTTTGAAGCTTCGGAAGAAAACTTGTTTGCAGGATGTAAGGAAATACTTTTTCAGTGTAAGAGTAGTTGATAATTGGAATTCGCTAAGCGAGGAGGTAGTTAATGCTACCTCAATCCATAGTTTTAAGGACAGGTATGATAAGTATCACTAAGTCTAAAAATGGAACCGATCAGGAGACGGGAAGATACGAGCTTTGGGCTCTTTCCCGTAAACACAATTAGGTAATCACAATTAGGTAATCACACACACACACACACACACACACACACACACACACACACACACACATATATATATATATATATATATATATATATATATATATATATATATATATATATATATATATATATATATATATATATATATATATATATATATATATATATATATATATATATATATGTATATAAATAATATTTATTCACTAAATACGAGTGAATTCTATCATGCTTAGAATAAGAATCTGTGACTTTAACAACAGATAATGTTATGTCTCTTGGTTTGCTATCCTATTTCTTAATCTGTTTGTATCATTCTCAGCAGTTCGTCTTAGAAAGCATCGTTGCAGAGGTTATCTCGCAAGAAGTTAATCTCGCAAGAACTACATCTTGTAAGATGGTTATAGTGATACAAGCACAGAACAAGAGGAAAGCAACAATTTTCCAAAATCACAAATCCGTTTTATCATTTTTTTATATATAATTTCGAAACATTCTTTTTACTTAAGCCATTATATAGTACTCATTACACTAACTGAATTTTGATTTTTATATATGGTGCATGCTTATATTTGATAGAAGGTCAATCTGTTAACATCAATGAATTTTAAGAACATAGCATCATCGATCTCAATAAATCTTACGCAAAACAAACTAACTGTAAGGTCCAGTTCCTCATGTAAATCTTCGCCATTTACGTAAATTAACAGTTGTGTAAAAAAGATTGCACAGCCAACACAATAGCTTTTTTCATCACAGTTGCTCAGTTTAGCAATATTAACGTAGATGATTTGGGCTGTCAACCACTAGACCTGCTATGTTTAATATCAAATCAGCCCTCATGCAATTATGAAGAATTTCAAGTTGCATTTAGGTCTTACTGGTACTGACTTTTTTCTTTGATGTTCTCCCTTTAGGATGAGCGGACCTTCCTTTGTGGCCCGCAGGTGTGGTGGTACTGACAATATATGTCACAGGTGGCAGCGGGGAAACCACTTCAAGAGGAATAACAGAAGAATCTACCGTGGAGATTAGGTGTAATAAGAAAATTATAGAAAACAATAGAGACAATTTGAAGAAGAGAGCTTAAAGATGAGCTGATGAAAACAAAGATGAAATGCCTCAAGAAGTACAACACCTCATTTAAGGAAAGCAAAATGGATACAGGATTCAAGAAATATGCTGTTTTTTTTTCCATTTCTGCATGAAAGAATTGCGAAATAAGACTCTGCTTCCCACTTAGAAGTTCTGGAACAAATTTTCTCTACGAATAAGAAGTTTTATTATGAAGCTTCAAACTATGACCTCTAGCTCTAGTGGCAGCCATATCGATCCCCATCTACTCTGTCATAACCATGAAAGAATTTGAAAACCGTCACCAAATCCCCCCTCATTCTTCTAGCTTCGAGTGATGGTAAGTCTAATTCCCTCAGCCTCTCATCATAACTGAGATTGCGTATTTCTGGCACCAGTTTCGTGGCATGTTGTAAACTTTTTCCAGCTCAACTATGTGTTTTTTCAAGTGTGAATTCCAAAAGGGGGCTGCATTTCAAGCTTTGGCTTCACATAGGTTACATATATATTTCTGAACATTTCCTTGTCAATGTACATAAAGGCTCCCCTTACATTTGCTAAGAAAGCATATGCTGCCCTTACTTTGCCATTTATATTCATTTTCAGAGACAAATCTGCCAGTATATTTACTTCTAGCTCTCTCTCACTTTCTGTTTCTTGAAGTTATGCTCCTGCCATTTAGCAGTCAAACTTGGGCCTTCTTCCACTTGTACCTATTCTGATGCAGATTACTTAGGTCTTCCTGAAGTTCTCTACCACTGTTTTAGTCTCTTACTTTCATTACAATCTTGTCATCATCTGCAAATATATTCATGAATGAATTTTACAGACTCTGGTAGGTCATTTACATGTACAAGTAACAAAAGTGACCCTAAAACTGAACCCTGTGGAACTCCTCTACTAACCCTTTTCCATTCAGACACTGTCTTACTCTAATCCTCTTTTCCCTTCCTTTTAAGTATTTTTTTTTATCCATTCCAAGACATTTCTACCTGTATTCGCCATTGCTTGCAGCTTTTTAATGAGTCTTCCATAGTACAGTGGTAACGCGCTGGCTTCGCATTCACGAGGTCGAAAGATCGGTTCCCGTCCAAGACCGAGAGTTTAAGCTGTTTACTGGAAGGTTACTGCTGTGGTTGAACACCACAGTGGGGGGTGGGGGCTTGCCCTGGCTGACGAATACCCATTGTATTGAAATGGAAATAAAGTTTGTTTGTTTGTTTGTTTTGTTTGTTCTGGAAGTCTAGGAATATGAAGAATGCCCAACTCTCTCTTTCCTGTAAGATTCGGCTTACCTGACCATATAATTCTAATAAGTTGTGTGATTACCTAATTGTGATTACCTAATTGTGTTTACGGGAAAGAGCCCAAAGCTCGTATCTTCCCGTCTCCTGATCGGTTCCATTTTATACTTATTGATACTTATCATACCTGTCCTTAAAACTATGGATTGAGATAGCATTAACTACCTCCTCGCTTAGCCAATTCCAATTATCAACTACTCTTACACTGAAAAAGTATTTTCTTACATTCTTCAAAGAAGTTTTCTTACGAAGCTTCAAACTATGACCTCTAGTTCTAGAGTCAGCCATATCAAAATATCGATCCCTATCCACTCTATCATAACCATGAAGGAATTTAAAGACTGTCACCATATCCCCCCTCACTCTTCTAGCTTCGAGTGATGGTAAGTCTAATTCCCTCAGCCTCTCATCATAACTGAGATTGCGTATTTCTGGCACCAGTTTCGTGGCATGTCTTTGAACTTTTTCAAGCTTAGCTATGTGCTTTTCAAGTGCGGATTCCAAAAGGGGGCTGCATATTCGAGTTTTGGCCTCACATAGGTTACATAAATATTTCTGAACATTTCCTTGTCCATGTGCCTGAAGGCTACCCTTACATTTGATAAGAATGCATATGCTGCCCTTACTATGCCATTTATATGTATTTCTGGAGACAAATCTGCCAGTATGTTTACTCCTAGATCTCTCTCATTTTCTGTCTCTTGAAGTTGTACTCCAGCCACCGAGTAGTCAAGCTTGGGCCTTCTTGCACTTGTACCCATTCTCATTACCTTACATTTTGAAGTATTGAATTTCATTAGCCACTTTTCTGACCACTCATGCAGATTATTTAGATCCTCCTGAAGTTCTCTACCATTGTTCTCGTTTTTTACTTTCTTCACAATCTTTGCATCATCTGCAAACATATTTATGAATGAATTTACAGAATCTGGTAGGTCATTTACATATACAAGGAACAAAAGTGGCCCTAAAACTGAACCCTGTGGAACTCCACTACTAACTCTTCTCCATTCAGACACTGAGTGTCTTACTCTAACCCTCTGTTCCCTTCCTTCATGTGGAACAGTGTCAAATGCTTTCTGGAAGTCTAGGAATATGCAATCTGCCCAGCCCTCTCTTTCCTGTAAGATTTGGCTTACCTCATCATAAAATTATAATAAGTTTGTTACTGTTGATCTACCTTCTCTGAAGCCATGTTGCCTCACTGACAAAAAGTTGAAGGATTCCAAGTGAAGAGAGATATGTTTCCTTAGTAGTTTCTCCATAACTTTGCAAACTATGCTGGTCAAGGAAACTGGTCTATAGTTCAGAGCCGTATCCCTCCTTCCCTTTTTGAAGATAGGTATCACATTTGCTTGTTTCCAGCATCTTGGAATCTCCCCCGACTCCAGTGACTCCTTAAATATGATACTTAGTGCCACTGATATTGTGTTTGCGCATTTTTTAAGCACATGAGGGGATATGTCATCAGGACCTGTAGCTTTATGAACATCTAAATCCATCAGCGCTTCGCATACCTGTGTGG